>JAREIK010006106.1:1867500-2117500 GCA_029783825.1 Sapria himalayana | reverse complement strand
TACTATTTTTGAAATGTATATAAACTATTTTCGAAATGTGTGTGTGTGTGTGTGTGTGCGCACACACACATAAATTTTTATGCAGTGAAGTCTTTTAATGAAATGAAGCGACTAGTTAGTTCTTGGACATAAATATGAATACTTTGTCAAATAAAGTGATAAGTTGCACAAAGAGAATTTTTAAAAAGATTTTAAATGTGTCTAAATGAAATATTTACTCACATATGAAATTCTTATGATGAAAACTTGAGGGTTAACAAACTATTAAAGCAACATTAACTTGTTTTAAAGAAATGTAGTAGAGCAATAATGAATATATTATGAAGTTGTATAATGAGATAAAAAAGAAAGCTAAGTATGTTATAAGTGAACCTATATTTAAGATATATGATGAGTTATATGATAAATTATATAATAGGGTTGGGGGTATGATATTTAAAAGCTCGGTAGGATGAGGGAGAAGAAGAGAAGAGGCTTAATACTTACAAGGTGCATCAAGCATAAAAATAATTAGATTCTAATAAAAAATGAAGAAGTACAAGAGGGTTGGAGAATATATTTTAATTATCTTTTAAATAAGTTCACTCATTTAGATTTGAATGTTAAGGGTGGTTGAGAGCTAAACAACTTTGATACGTGGCCAAGTAAGGGTCATGAAGGTTAGAAAAACTCTCAAGAAGATGAATGCAATAAAACCCCTTGTGCCCAAAAGTATCCCAATTGAAGTATGGAGGATCAAAGGAGACAAAGACATATTGTGGTTGACTAGGTTATTTAACTGGCTCATAATGATCAAAAAATATAGGATGGATAGACACAAGACATAATAATTCATATTTATAAGAACAAGAGAGATGCTTAAAATTATAATAACTGTTAAGATATTAAACTCATGAGATATACTATGAAGTTTATAAGAAATGAAATAGGATAACAGAGAAACAATTTGAATTTATGCAAGTATGTCTATTATGCAAATTATTATTTAGTCATATAATTAATCAACAAATACAGAGAGAATAAAAAAAGTTAGTGTATGACCTTTATCAATTTAGAAAAAGATTATGACAGACTCCGAGAGATTTAATTTGGTCGATATTATGTAAGAAAGAGATATAAGTGTATATATTAAGATGATCAAGGGCATGTTTGAGAAAGTGATGTTAGATTTAAATTGGTTTAAATTGTCATCCATGAGTTTCGGATAGCAATGGGGTTTCACCAAAAATCATTATTCATTCATTATATTTTTGTGCTAATTATATATTTGACTTGAGATCTCTAATAAGACATTATTTGGTATGTGTTATTTGTAGATGTCATAATGTTAGTTGATAAGACTTGGGAAGTATAAGGTATGAAACTATAATTTGTAGGACATTGCTTAAGTCAAAATGATTTTAGATTTGTCATAGTAAGAGTGCTTAAAATATGAGTTTTATCATATTAACAGTAGTAATGATTTGGTAATTAAAATGATAAACAAAAAGTATCAAATATCAATTATTTCAAATACTTAGTCTCTATACTAAGTACAAATGATGAAATTGATAAGGATATATCTCATATGATTAAGTTCTGATGGACCAAATGTAGAATTATCTCATGATTTCTTTGTGATTGATGAGTACCAAATAAATTAAAGAGAAAAAATTTTAGAAAAACTATAAGACACATCATGCTTTATGGAAGTGAATGTTGGACATCTAATAAGTAATATATACAAAGTATGAGGATGGCATAAATAATTATGGTAAAATGGATATATGGTAAGACTAGGTAGAATAGAATTAGATATATTAGATTAGCATCTTAGAACATATGAAAATTGAGAGGTGAAGAAAACAAAATTAGTTGATACAATATGTTGCAGAAATCAAATAAATACACTTTTCCTTCTAGATATAAATTTAAAAATACACTAAACTATGAAATTGATAGGAAGGTCAAATTTTTTTCTATTTTAGATCAGTTGAAAGTAAGAATACAATGGGTATAATAATAAATAATATTTTTAAGAATTTAAAAATTACTATTTTGAGTCTCATAGATGAGTATGATCATTAATTTAGCTTTAGAGCAATAATGTTTTCTTGTAATTATCATTTGTGTTCCTCAACTTTGTTAACATAAAGTTGTGAACCATAAATAAATTGTGAAAATTTGTTGGAATTGGTTTGAGAATCTCTTCTAATGATATAATTTTTTGGCATAAATGTAAATGGTCGTAGCAACAAGAATAAAGTTTAATACGAGAGAATTATTGGTAAATGCTTTAGTATCTAAAATAATGGATGAATTTTTATTTTAGATTTTTTACTATTTTTGATTTGGAGAATATTATTTTTTTCTAAGAAAAGAGAAGAATATTTGATAACAATTACGAGTGGGCATGATAGAAGTTAAATTTTTGGAATTGATTTATACTAAAAACTATTTCTATTTATTTTTTCATATTCTTACTTTATATTGTTTTCTTGTTTTAAATAAAAGATTTACTTTGAACTGAATTTGTGAAAATGTATGTCCTTTATTCTACATTGTAGATGATTTGTAATGTAAAGTTTAGCTTATGCACCGAAGATCAAATTATTAGTTCTTATGAAATATAAATTTGTTATTCACAATTTAGATAGAGCTAGACAACCTATCAATAAGATTATAACATTAGATTTCTCTAAGTTTATCTTAACTTTAGTGAATAATGAAATTCTAACTTCTAGTGCTAATACACTTGAGTGTATTAAATTGGACCAATATGATATAATAATTTTGTACTGACTTATAAAATAAAATGTACTATGTTATTATAAATATCATTACTCTTATTCATGAAGTAGTTAAAATTTGCATGTTTATTTTATAATAATTTAAATTCATAAAAAGTGAGATCTAGAAATAGATTTATTGAACTCTATGAATTAGATAATTGTATCAAATGTATGGTGAATATTAATTAATTATTGAATCCATATCCTATTAGAAAGATTGATGCTATTCCCTTGAGGAAGCTCCACGTCGAGTTCACTAGAGCTCCATGATGGAGCTCGAGGAGCTAGTCGAGCTCCACGATAGAGCTCGTGGAGAGGGGCAGGGGGAGAGGGGTGAGGGCAGAAGGGCAAGGGACGAAGGGAGATGAGCGAGGGCAAGGGGTGAGGGTAGTTTAGGATTTATGATTTTGAGTGCCCTTATTTTTAATTTATATATAGTTTTGTGACTTTATTTCAAATATTAAAATTTTAGTTTCGAATTTTTAAAATTTTCTAGGGAAGCACCCCATAACTCAATTCCCCCAAGAAAATATGTACTTTAGATTTTGAAAAAAAAAATAAAACCCTAAATGAATTCTATTTTACCAAAAATTAAGAGGTTTAGTAGTAGTAAAAATTTAGAGATCCAAAAGGAAGAACCTATAATATTATGAATCATAAGATAGGTTATAAAGAAGCTTTGTTTAGAAGAATTTTCTTCAAAGGATAGAAAATATTTTGTGTTTCATCATTAAAAAAAAAGTTGAATTAATGAAAATGAGTATAATTATATCAAAAATTATTCCAAATGATGCATAGAAATATCTATGAGAAATGATGATTCAATAGTAAACTTTGTAATTTAATAAAATTTGAAAAACTAGAAAAATATCTTTAATAAAGATAGATTTGTGAAACTATAAAAATTTCACTCATAAATATAGATTTGTGGTGCCATCTTATAAAACTCAATGTAATATTGAATATTCTAAATTATAACAAAATAAAATTGATGAATCACATTATGAGGTTTTGAAGGATGAACAAGCATAGACTTATTATATCATCAAATTGTTTTTATGTCAAGTAAATTTACTATGGAATCAATTTTGTTGCTTAGTCAAGTTACATAAAATTATATACACAAAAAAAAATCATATGATCTTTATTGATTTATAAAAGACATATGATAGAATTCCATAAAAGTTTTCTTGGCATGTTCTTAGAAAAAAAAGTGTTTCTTTATTTTATTGATAATATTAAGGAATATAATATTGTTATAACAAGTGTTTCCTCCATAGAGGGATATCGAATAAAGTTTCAATTTCACTTTAGATTAAAAAGTGTTGATAGGGTATCATCATCAAATAGTGTCTTGATGTATTTTATACATAGTTGATTGTCCTAATTGATGGAATTAATGAAACTTTGAGTCCAAAATTAGAGTATGGAAATAATGCATTTAAAATAAAAAATCTAAAATTTAATCCAAGTTTCAAAAATATGCCCAAACTAGTGCATTTAAAAACAGCATGGCAATGGCCGTCGTTATGAACGACGGTCATTGCCACGCTGTTGATTTTTTAAAATCATAGGTCGCTGTTGTGAATGCTGCCTATTGAAAACATTATAGATATCCCATTATGCCCCTCACCCCTCGCCCCTCTACCCTCACTCATCTTCTCTTGTCCATCTCTCCTCACCTCTCGCCCCTCTCTTCCCAGCCCTTTCCCCCCACCCATTTCCAGGAGCTCCTTTGTGGAGCTTGTGGAACTTTGTCGAGCTCCACATTGGAGCTCTAGTGAGCTCCTTAATGGAGCTCCATGTCGAGCTCACTGGAGCTCACTAGAGTTCCTTGAGCAACTCGTCAAGCTCGACGATGGAGCTCGTCGAGCTCCAGTGAGCTCCACGTCGAGCTCGTTGGAGCTCGACGGAGCTCATTGAGCTCCAGTCGAGCTTTACGTCGAGCTCACTAGAGCTCCATCATGGAACTTCGGAGCTCCTGGAGATGGGAAGGGTGTAAGAGGTGGGAAGAGAGGGGCGAGAGGTGAGGGAAGACAGGCGAGGGGTGAGGTGCGAGGGTGAGGGGTGAGAGGACATGGGCGAGGGGTTTTGGGTGAGGGGAGTAATGGGATCTCTATGGTGTTTTCAATAGCCGGATCTCGCAACATCATCCTATGAATTTAAAAATTAACAGTGTGACATTGGTCGCCATCCACAACGATGACCATTGCTACAAGAATAAAATTTATGGTTCATAATGCTGAATAACTATGGATTTTGATACTCATAGGATACCCATCATAGAGATGTTATGGTGGATATTTTGGAAAACTTACAAAAATAAAATTAGAACTGTGATGATTAGAAAATAGTTTGTATTACACCTCTATAGAATTAAATATTAGGGAGTCATGTTAGATAGTATTGATTTATGAAGATGACACATGCACAAATTCAATTAAATTATATATAGATTGATTAGTAAATATAAATGTAGAAATAGAACTATGCTAATAAAAATATGGATACAAATAATAAGAGAAAATATGCATGAGTTCAATTTGTGTAAAGATTTTGTTAGGGATGAAATTCCTTAATCGAGTTAATATGTATGGTTATAAATTATTCTTTATTTTCTTATATTTTGGGATGAGTACTGATGTAACTACGTGGATTACATGCCTTGAAATTATGAGCTTTGTGTGCAACCAGAGTCTTCTCCCATATATCTTACTCTGAAGATCCAATGAAGAAGAAGAAGAAGAAATGTGTGGCATATTCTCTTTTGCCATAAAACTCAAACAAAAAAAAAACTAAAAGAACATATCACATCACTTTTAAAAGAGTTATGTGACATTTCTTTATTTATTTTATATTTCAATTATTTTAAAGATTATCTTTATTTTATACATACACACACACACACACACACACACACATAATCAAATAATTAATTTTATTTTAATTCAAATCAATTAATAAAATTAATTAATTTTATTTTAATCAATTTAATCACTCTAATTTTACATACATAGATACTCTAAATAAATAAACAAAACCTTTAATTATAATTTAAATGTTTCTTATGACACTATATTCTAATATGGAATGGACTCTAGTTAAAATAAGATTTTAGGCTCTCAATATAAATTATGTTATACTATTTATATTAATTATATTTCATTTCACTATAATCTTACTCAATTTAAATAGTTTGAGTCCATCATTATTTAATACTTATTGAATTCTCCATGTTATTATTATAGATATTGATCTATTAAATTAAATTACTAATAATCTAATTCAATCTATCTCTTATTATTTCCTCAAGACCTTTTACTTAACTTACTTGATATATTGGATCAAAATCTACATGTATGGTTTAATAATATCAAAACTTATAAGTATGCTAAAAGGAGTATTATCAATCCATTTGATATGATATGGATTCTATCAATAATTAATATTAACAAGTGTATTATATTATTAATGAGTATACATGTTTATTAATTATTTCAAAATTAAGAGTAATAGTGTTCACAATAATGATGTTATATTTTTATTTTATAAGTTAGTATAAAATAATCATACCATGGTATTTCCATTCAATACTCATTAGCATATTAGCACAAAAGTTATAATTTCACTATTCCTCATAGTCTAGACAAATCTATTAAAATCTTGTGCTATAATATTACCAAAATAGTTTCCAACTCAATCTAGATTATGAACAGTAGGCTTATATTCTACAAGAATTAATGATTTAATCTTTAATACATAATATAAACTTTATATTTGAAATCATATACTATGCATAATAAAGAACATATGCATATCTATATGAATTTAGCTCATTCATTATAACTTCATTTATTAAAAATTAATAAAATGAATCCAACCAACCAATTAAAATAAAATAATCAAAAATAGTTTTCAATATAAACATAGTTCCAACAGATTTTTGATAGCATCATATATCTTTAAAATAAAATGTATAAGACTAATCCAAATTATATCACTAATATGCATTAATAATGATTAAAGATTTCCTCATATTCAATCACATGTATATATGTTTTATTTCATTTGATGAGATTTGATACTATTTGTTGTTAATATAAAAATTAGATATTATCCATTGACATTTTATAAAATTTGATGATATTTGATCCAATTAGATGATATACATCGCTATTTGATAATGAATTTTTTTATACTTCAATTAAATCCAAGAAAACATTAATATGAGATATAACCTCATTATTTTTTATGCATATCTATTAATATTTAATGATTTTTATAAATATTTTTTTGACAATATTGAATAATATTTTGATATATTTTGATGATATGATGTGATATCCTAGCTACTAAATCATATTCAATTATATTTAATGACAATTTGAATAATTTTAATTTGATTCGATGATGTAAAGTATCATCACTTTTTAGTAATATTTGATATATATAATTAATTTGATAATCATGATACAAAATGCATTCGATGATAGTTAATTATATTTAATGATATTTATTTATATATGATGATATTCAATGATATACAATAACATTTTATAATATTTTTATGGAATTCAATGACATTCATCAAATCTTGATTCACTCTGATATTTTATTATGTGTATTATTATTATTATATGGCATCTATTAGAAAATATATAGTTTTTGTATGTATTTTTAGTTATTTTATTTTCTTCTTGGAACTATATATGGTAACTTTGTTACCATAATATAAAAAAATTATTGTATTAGAGCACATGCATCCCATGTCTTTCCTATTCATTGTGACTTTGTTAAAATATATAATTTTATTAGTTAGATAGTATCCTAAAAGCTCATTGACGAGTATATCTTATCAATAAATATTTGCAATTATATGGGTCATACAAGTAGTTTAAAAAATTGACAT
The DNA here is from genome assembly GCA_029783825.1 of Sapria himalayana. Classification (NCBI taxonomy): domain Eukaryota; kingdom Viridiplantae; phylum Streptophyta; class Magnoliopsida; order Malpighiales; family Rafflesiaceae; genus Sapria; species Sapria himalayana. The sequence continues at coordinate 2,109,820 of JAREIK010006106.1, read as the reverse complement.
CTAGTATTGATCACACCAGAATTATATTAGTAGTTTAGTTAATCAACATTGAGACAACTCAATTTTAGTAAAATAGATATTACATATTTTGGTATTGATTTTGGATCTGATAATTTAACCATTTAAGCTATGTGATATATGTTCACAAAGTTCAAATTATATTAGGTTTGTAAATAGAATGAATGTTGGGTTATTGTGCAATGATTATTTGCTCCTATGACATACAATTTGATTATCACCATTGAGCCCATCCCATTGATTATCTCATCATAGTTATTTCCTCAGTATTTTACTAACAAGTAAATGATTTATCTCTACTTGAAAGTTATTTACAAGTCCATACCTTTTAGGCAACTCATCAATTGTTCTTGATGGTTGTTTTGTATGTATACTTTTATTCTCCTGTCTTCAATATCATAAAGATCAAAAACTAGTATGATTTATAAGTATATATACTTTTAGCTTCATAAGCATTATACCCACACAACTAATATACAATTCCTTCATATGTCATAAAGTAACTCAAAGGATTTTCACTATCTTATAAATTACAATATACTCACACGCGTCTCATGGATTACATGTCACCATACTACTTGATGATAATGTAACTTGCATACTAAAGGTAAAATCCTTAGAAAATATTCAATAAAGTATCCACCTCAATTGAGAACAAGTTCTTCTAAAATATGTATGATGAAGTTGTGTGTAAAATTATTTGTATTTTTGTTTTCTTAAGTGTTATACTCATAATAATTAACAAATAGGTTTACCTTCCACATCATGGTAGAAAGGGTGATCATTTCCTTCCTACTATATGTACAAGTGAGCCTCATGGTATACTTGTAATCATCCACCATGATAACTCATACAAGCCTACTAATAATCAAATCTCTAATTCAAGTTCTATTTAATCACTATATCTATTAATTTTTATAACCCGGCATAAATCAAAACATATCTTTTAATATAAAAACCATTTATATATCACACAAATAAAATTATACAAACCCTAGATCATATGTTATTTTGATATATTTTCTCAAATCTACTCGAGAGAGGGGGGGTGTTTGAGAGTTGTACCACTAAATCTAGGGTTTATCTTATGTCTTTTATTGCATGTTTGCTTGTAGAGTCCCCTACAAAATACATAAATCATCCCTAGGGTTTGATTGTTTTACTTTGAATTCTATTTGGTGCATGGAAATAAGAAAATTTTTGAAGATCACATTCTTTTTTCTCTTTTATTCTCTAATATTTCTATATTAATTTAAGTTGAAATTCATGACTTTCATAAGAAAGTCACAACTTTGACATTCATCTCTTAAGCTCGACGTCACCATTCTAAAAAGTAGTTACAACTCTAAAATATATTTCAATCTTTTTGTAACACAATCACAACTCTAAGAAATGTCTAAAAGTTAGTTAAAATGTCTCTGTAATATAAAGTCATCATGCTGGGAATGACCATAGCTTTGATATTTATCTCTCATTCATTATATGATCATGATACTAGAAATGACCATAGCTTTGGGAACATCCTCTCATGTGGATCATATGACTATGACATTGGAAAAGATCATGATGCAAAGAATAGTTTCTAATAATAATCATATAACCATGGAACCAGAAATGGTTGTGGCATTGATAATCACCTCTCCATGCATCATGTGGCCTTGGTGCTAAAAATTGTCATGACACAAAGAATGACCTCTATTGTGTCTCAAAAGGTTATGAAACTAGGACTAGCCAAGACATTGGCCATGACATTTCTCATATATCATATGGCCTTTAAACTCAAAAAGGATGCAACATTGGAAATTATTCCAACATAAGAGTTATGGATTTGCCTCATCTTGAGGATAAAAGTCATGACCTAGAAGAATGATTGTACTTGAGTAAGTATCCTCTATAATATTTTACGTCCAAAAGTCATGACATTGAATTATTTATACTACTTTGACTTGAGTAGTTTTGGTTTTTTGGATTCTTATAGCTCACAAGTCATGGCTTTCTAAAAAAGTTTATAGTTATGACTTCAGACAACAAAGTCTTATTAAAGAAAAAGTTAAAATGCTAGAAAATGGTCATAATTTGTAGTATCGATGGAATATTTGATTATAATGATATAAAATAATTTATCATAACTATTTAATTTTTATGTGATAAGTATGACTAAGACTCCTTCATAATATCATAGCCACAAAAAAAGTATTGCATAGTTAAAGTATTGTTCTAATAAGGTGATAAAGTCTTGGAATATAATGATTTCCACGAGTAATTAGATAGACTTTTGATTAAGAATAGATTCTGTTACTTTTCATTGATCCATAATCTACCAATAAGACAAAACATCTAAAAACCTATCTATTTTATGATTATTCATTAAAATCCATCAAAACTATAAAGGTATGAAATCACTCCATTAATGTTTAGTAATTAGAACACCAAACAAAACTCACACTAAAATTATTGCTAGTCCCAAAGTAATAACTTTCCCAATATAAAAAACTGTACTCCATCTCAAAGATAACAATATTTTTTTCTTTACTACTAGGTTTGAGTATCATCAAGTATCAAAATAGCAGAGTAACTCCTAGTGGACATATTGATAGTCATAGTGGCATTTGAGTTTCACGACTATACTCATGGGAAGTTGGGTATATATAATCATTTATGAGATGGATATTGAGTATTTATTACATCGCACATGTAAAAAATAAAATTCCTTGGGTTGCCTTTGAAATAGCACAACATTTAATATTCTTAGCTATACCATCAATATCTCCTTTCCTCTATCAGTTATCTTTATAGTTTATGCAAGATTGTGTACTATTTTACCTTCTTCAATTTTTTTTTCATAGGTCTTACTTTAGTTACACTTGCATCTTTGGGTCTTTTCTTTTTTGGATGTCATGGCTTTAGTGAATATCACATATTTTTCTTCAATGTTATCCTAACCATTTTCTTCTATATCCACAAATTCTCGGCACTAAGCATAATTGTGCATTTTTCTTTCGGCTTTTCTTTAAACATTTCATTCTATAACCCCAAAGTCACGACACTATGCATAGTCATGTCTTTGCCTTTGAGCTTTTTTTGATAAATTTTATTCTATAGCTCCAAATTCATGGTGCTATGCATAGCCATGGTTTTATCTTTAAGATTTCCTTAGTCAATTTGATAATGTACCCCCAAAGTCACAACACTTTACACAACCATAGCTTTATCTTTTAGTTGGTCTTCCAAAATTTTAGCTTTAGCATTGTCTTCCTTATTTTTTTTCCTCAGCTTTTTTGAAGTTATGTATATGACATTTTTCCATCAATGGAACCAAAAATTTATTGTAATTTTGTTATACTACCCAATTTTCTTGGTTATATTGTATCCCAAAAGCTCATTATCTATGAAATCATATCAACAAAAATCTATAAGTACATGAGTCATATAAGTAGTAGAGAGAACTTTTATCTAAGTATTGATCAAATGAGAATTATGTTATTAGTTTGGTTAATCAATAGTGAAACAATTCAGTTATAATAAAATAGATATTTTAGATTTTAGTATCAATCTTAGAACTGAGGATTTATTCATTTAATTTATGTAACATATAGTTAAATAGTTTGAATTATATTATATTTGCATACAAAATGAAAGTTGTATTATTATGTAATGACTCTTTGCCCCAAATGACATACAGAATAATTATTACCATTGAACTCATCCAAATGATGGTCCCCTTATAGTTATCCTCTTGGTATTTTACCACCAAGATAATAAATTATATTTGCTCGAGTTTCATTCACTAACTCATACCTTTTAGACAACTCTTAACTATCTTTGATAGTTGCTTTATATGTATACTTTTTTCTCTAGTCTTAGGTATCATAAAGAGCAAGAACTAATATGATTTGCAAGTATTTGCACTTTTAGTTTTATAAGTATCATACTAACATAATTAATCTCCCACAAGTTTCATATATGGAAACCATATGAATGAAAATAACCAAATACTATCACCACATTATGAGTCACAATATACTCGTGTATTATGATGGATTGCCCTACTATCATCCTCCTAGGTAATAATGTGACTCATATACTAATGTTGAAACCCTTATAAGAATATTTTATAAAACATTCACCTTAATTAAGAATTAGTTCTTATATGGCATATAAAATGGATTGATATATAAAATTATTTGTGCTTTTGGTTTTGTAAGTATCATACTCACAATGATTAATATATCCAAATTTTAAATTTTAAAATATATGTTAATCTCATATATCATGGTCAAAAGTGCTCACTTCCTTTCTACTATATGAGGAAGTGAGCCTCATGGTTTACCTATCATTATCAACAATGACAACTTTCACAAATTCACTAATATTTAAATCCATAATTTAAGTTATATTTAATTACCACATCCATCAATTTTCATAATACAACATAATTTAAAATATATTTATTAATATAAAAACTATTTATATATCACACAAACAAAATTACACAAACCATAGAATAGATACTAATTTGATATATTTTCTTGAATCTACCTAGAAGGGTGGGTTTGAAAGTTGCACCTCCAACTATAAGATTTAGCTTATGTCTTATATTCCTTGATTACTTATGGAGCCCTAGGAAGTGTGAAAATAACTCCTAGGATTTGATTGCTGTGCTTTGAATTTTACTTAGTGAGTGAAAGAAGAAGATTTTTAAAGATCATTTTCTCTTTCCTCTTTTATACTCCTAAATTTATGTATTACTTTAAGTAGAAAGTCATGACATTGATCTTTATCTCTTGAGGTCAAGGTCATGACTTTAGAAAGTGATTATAACTCTAAAATATATTTCAATCTTTCAATAACATAATATTATGGCGTGAGAAAATATCTATGACTTAGGCATAATTTTTTTTGTAACACAAAGTCGTGGTTTTGGGAAAAACTATCACTTTGATATTTTTCTCTCTCATTCATCATATAAACATAATTCTATGAATAGCCTGATCAGTATTGGAAATGTCTTCTCGTGTGTATCAAATGACTATGATGGTAGGAATGGTCATGACATAAAAAATAGTCTCTCTTAATCATCATATAGTCATGCTACTAGAAATGGTGATAATATTGGAAATTGTCTCTCGTGTGCTTCATATACTATGGAATTTAGAATGGCCATGACATAAAGAGTGATATCTTTTATTTTTCAAATAGTTATGGCATTGGGCCTGGTCATAGCACCAGCTTTGATCTCTTTCATATATTATATGGTCATGACACTACAAAAATACTACAATATAAGCAATTAGCCCTAACATAAAATTATAGCTTTGCAACCTCTTGAGGACAAGAATCATAGTCTTGGGGAATGGTCGTACTTGAAAATATACCCTCTAAAATATTTCATATCCAAAATTTATGAAAATGAATAATTGCTATGACTTTGTTTTGAATAGTTTTAACTTTGTAACTCAAAAGTCATTACTATGCAAAAAATATTGTGACTCTGACTTGAGACTATAAAGTCTTATTAAAGAAAGAGTCATGGTAAAAAAAAGTATTCATGATTTTAGTACCTGTGTGGTACTTAGTTACTATGTCATGAAATTAATATCACAAATATTTAATTATTATGAGATAAGTATAAGTGTGATTATATGATAACGGCATAACTACTAAAAATGTATTATATAATTGAAAGATTATGCTAACGATGTGGTAAAGTCATGGCGTACAAAGATTTTCATGCTTAATTATGTAAAGTTTTGACCAAAATTGAATGATGAAACTATTCGTTGATCCACAATCTATCAATTAGTTAAAATTCTTTAAAAACTTATTACTTTCATGACTTTTCATCAAAATCCACAAAAACTCTAAAGTCATGAAATTGATCCATTTATATCTCATTCCTATACTTACACATCATCTAAAAATACTAAACATCTCAATAATATTTTGTAGTGTAATTCTTTTATTTGGAGGTGGGTGTTACTAAGCTAGAAACCAACAAATCTTTCTTGAGTCTTTGCATCACGGGAGTGGGTGTATGTATTCCCCGATAGGGGTGACAGCTAAGCTGGAGCTAGTAAATTAATTTTTCTTGTATATGCTTTATTATGGCTTAGTGAAGCCTTGGTTTGCATAAATTATAAATATTTTGGAAAATTAGAAGAGATTAAAAATTGAATGTTTTGAGAACATATATACAAATTATGGTTTTATGAATTTGTATAGTCATGTGTATATATATAAATATATGTATGGATATTATAAAATATATTCTTACACTTTTAAATTATATATCAGAAAATATATGTGGTCATTGAGGTAAAACATGGATTTATTATGTTTTCTTTAGATTTTCCTATTGGACATTAGTTAATCGCCATTATTTTCTCTAGATGGAGGAAATGTTGAAGGTGAATTCCTATTCTAAAGCTTTTCAGAGCTATGTAATAGGTTGGTTGAGCTTTTAGTTAGTTTTGCTTGAAATCTTGTTATGTATTTAGTCATATTAGCTATTTTATGTAAATGATTTTACTTTTAAATGTGAAAATTTTTACTTAATAGTTTATGTATCTTTATGATATTCTCTAGAATTTGATTCAATTTAAAAAGTTGAATAGGAGGGATCTTGACATATTTTCCTTGTTTAGAGTTGGTTCTACTAAATTTTTAATGTAATGAGTTTTTAAGAATGAAACTAACATGAAAAATAGGAAGAGAAGAAAATATTATCGACTTGTCTACAGCCTTCTACATACATGTGATCACATGTGGTACTATTCATTGTACTTGTTTTTCTTGATTTTTCAATATAAATTCATTTATTTTAAATATATTTTTAATAAACACTTTTTTCATTATGCTTACATGTACTTTATAGGTTATTTACTAAATTTACAAAACCTTGCCATTAAATATGCAAAAAACCCTCAAATTAAGTTTTAAATTATTTTAAATCCTATTATACACGACTAATCAAACCTAGCTCATCATGGCTTTCAAGCATGAGTGCTTGGGGTTCATGACAGTACTAAGTTGAAATGCAAAATCTACAACCACACACACCACTATGATTTTGTGTTACATGGGCTAAATGCCTCATCACGACTTTTATCAATATCACGATAATCAACTAGAGGAAAAAGACCAAAGTCATGGCTCATACCCAATGCTATGAATTCATGTTTTAGAACCTAATGACCAAAGTGATGACTTTCATTTAGCAATATGACTTCCCATAAAAATGGAAAACTTGAAGAATAGAAAAATAATTAACCAGAGGTTCATGAAACATAAAAAACAAAAAGGTCTAACTATATTTTCAAGGAAATCCACGAGGAACAAGGGTGATACAAGACATAAGAATAAACTCTAAAAGGCAGGTATCAATTTTGATCAAGGTGCAAATGATTGAGTTTTGATTAGGGGTGTAACCAAGTCAAGCTACCCACGAGCTACTTATGTTTGGCTCATTAGAAACTCACTTAAACTCGTTTATTAATTAAACGAGCCAAGCCTGAACACCATTTTGAGGCTCATAAGATAAACGAGCCAAGCACGAACACCCTCAAACTCAACTCTTCAGCTCATGAACACTCTCACGAATAGGCTAGTGAATAGGCTCGTGAGCAAGCTCATGAACTAGACTCATGAACAGGCTCATGATCATGGCTCATGAGCAGGCTCATGAATGTCGCTCTAAATGTGTTCTAAACAAGCAATCTAAATGAGCTCTAAACAATCTCTTAACGAGCCTTATAAATGATTCTTCTAAATGAGCCTTATAAACGATCCTTCTAAACGAGCCTTCTAAACGAGCCTTCTAAACGAGCTATGAACAAGAATTCTAAGCGAGCTATCTAAATGAACTCAATACAAACATTAAACAAGCTATTTAAACAACCTTTAAATGAGCCCTAATTTGAGCTTTTAGTCAAGCTTTAAATAAGCCCTTTTTCGAGCTCGCCTACTAGCCCAAGCAAACAAGCTCGAGCTTGCTATAATTGAGCATTTGGCGAGCGAGCTCGAGCTAGGCTTGAACAACTCACGAACAAGCTCAAGCCGATCTCTAGCTCAGATTTTCAAATTATACCCAAGCTCGAGCCAAGCTCGGACCTACTCATTTAAAATTGAGCCGAGCTGAACTTGCCTAATACTCAGCTTAGCTCAGCTCAATTACACCTCTAGTTTTGAGGGATTTAGGGTTTTGAATCTTGTATTTTTTTGAAGGTTTTAATTGGACACCCAAGTTGATATGAGATTACTTGTCTCATATGTTATAATTTTTTATATCAAATTATAAACATGGTGTAATATGTTATGTGTGACAAATGCTTCTTATTATAAAAGTATGTTATAGTTTATTGTGATTTGGTTTTGATTATGGGTAGATTGATAGTTAAATAGAATTAAGACCGTATTTTTTGTTATGGGTAGATTGATAGTTAAATAGAATTGAGACCAAATTTTTGGCTATCGTTGGTTAATTTGTTAGTGATTAAAGTGGTAGATGGTGATAGGTAATTCATTAAATACATTCATGGATGATTATTGGAAGTAAGTGACAACCTTTCCAAACATGACACATAAGATAAACCCACATATCAAAACTAGACATTGAGATAAGTTTAATTATTATGATTATGATACTTATAAAGCTGAAAGCATAAATACTCTTATAGGCCAAATAATTTTTCATGTCTTAGATGAACTGACTCTCAAATTAAAATTAGGAGTTAAATATAATATTTTTTTTAAGTGTTTCATATTTACTATGTGAGTCACATGTTATAGTTGGGAATGATAATAAATAGTCACATGATAGGCTTGAACAAAGGTGACTCATATGGTGGTAGTAATCTAGTGAGCTACTTTTCAGCATATTGTAACAAATGGTGGACCCCACTAACCTCACTCATCGAGTAGCCCCTGAGTATTAACTAGTTTCTCATCCACTATTGAGCATACTCATATTGTTCACTTTGTTTCTTAGAATGCATGATTTTATACAAGGGTTAGGACTTATTTCATGCCTCCCATGTAATGTCTCTAGGACTTGAACCTAGGTCCATTCATTCTCACAATAGTATATTAGTTGATATGTGCATATTTGATGATTAATGATGCTCTAGATGAAACACACACACACACATATTGATATATATGTGTGTGTGTGTGTGTGTGTGTGTGTGGTGCATAGAGTTTTTATTATGCATGTAACATGATATTTTTTTCAATGACATGTAGACATTCATATACAATAGTTTCTATAGAAACTATTGATATTAGGACTGGTTACTGAGTCCTTGTAATTTATAGAACTATAGTTCTTGAACTAGAGTTCTACAATTGCTAGAACTATAGAATTAGAACTATAATTTGGGGTGCAATTGCTTGGATGAATAACATGTAGAATTTTTTGGCTTTAAAGACTAAAATATCTAGTTTGGTATTTTATTGATTGAATGATTAACATGTAGAATTTGTGAGTATACATATTGATATATGCATGTTTGATGTTTAACTTAATGCTTGAGATTAAACTATTTTTCAGTGGCATTGGCATTAGAATTAGAACTATAATTTTGGTTGTAATTGATTGAATGAATAACATGTAGAATTTATTGGGTTATGAGACTAAAAATTATATATATGTTGCATATAGTTTTTATTCTGCATGTAAGATGATATTTTATGTAGTGGCATTGGCATTGCATGTGAAAGGAGAATCAGAGACATCGAGTAAATTTGGTGTGAGTGCATGACATGGAATTTGAATTAATTTAACACAAGAGGATTGTTCATTATATTAAATTTTGAAGGGTTGTCCATTATATTTAGTTTTGGAGGATTGTCCAACAAATTTTTCTATCGAAGAATGACCGATATAATATGATATCATATCTGAGGATTATCTAAATATATATGTTATGAAATCAAAATTCAGAGGATAATCCACTTTATTATAATATCCAAGAATGTCCAATGAATTTCAAAAATAAAAAGCTTTTGTTTTAAAATATTTTTCATACATGGCATATGCATGTGTGAGAGAGTCGCTAAGGACTCAAGGTATGGGGCAAAACCTGTAGACATTCATATAGTGACATACATGTTTTATATGAATGTGTGTGAATTTACGATATTGCATGTGCACTTAGGTGGAAAGATGCCCTGATAAAAGATTTTTTTTACTAGGCATTACTCATCCCATCATGGGAAAATATTTTTTAGGTACTCAAGGTATGGCAAGAGAAGATGATCCTTGAGGCTTAGATGTAAAGTTGGTCAAATTTGGTTTGACTTGTATTTTGGAAAATTCAGGGAAGAAACCCAATTTTTTGACATCTAATATAAAGATAAATTGTATTTGAACTTATATGTTGGATACAATTTGGTAAGTTTTTCCCAGGTTCTAGTAATTTTTGTACTATAAAAGTTAATAGAAATGAAAATGTATAGTGATCTAGAAAGTTGGAAATGGACAAAAAAGATATTTAAAACAATAATAATAATATACAAAATGGACCTACAGAATTTGGGATGTCATACATATGGGTGTTAATAGTAAAATATTTGAGAAAGTCTACCTTAATTGTGCAAGTATGATACTAACAAAGTTGACATACATATGGGTGTCATACATATTCTGATTGATCATGATATATTAGGTCTCATTATCATTAGATAGTTGATTTTCTCTATAATTCTTTTAAAAGTAATAAAGTCAACTAAAGGGGTCACATCGAAAATAAAGTTAATATCTTAATTAATATGACTATTTGTTGGACCACAACCCAAATGAGCAATCTATCCAAGAAGCATCAAGCATATATCTTTTTTATGAAATGATGATACTCATCATAGAATAAGGCACCTATATAGCAAAAAAGTATCCAATTCTACCAAGGTCTTTCATCTAAAACTATCCTTGATGTTACTCATTAAGTTTAGTGATCCCTAACAATATCATCCATGTAGTCAAATAAATAAAATCACTATGCCATAAGTGCTCCTCCATAAAAAATAAAGAAAAGTTTATAACACACATGTGTAATCCAAACAAGATTACTACTAATGAAAATCTTACAAATCAATCTCTCAATAGCTATTTCTAGCCATATAATGCATTTCATAACCTATAAATTTCATATGGTTGTGCATTTCAAAACACAAGTGGTTTCTTTATAAATATCTCCTCTTCAAGATTATTATGAAAAAATATATTCTTCACGTTTATTTAGTATATCCCCCAACTATGAGATATTATGAGGGAAATAAGAATATACATTGAGACTACCTTGACCACTTGAGAGAAAGTATACTGGTAGTCCATACCAAATATTTGAGTGAATCTCCTTGCTAAATGTCTCACCTTAAAATAATTTACCTTTTTATTTGAACGTGTTTTCATAGTGAACACTCATCCATAACTAATAATAAATCTTTCTGAAGGGCATGGTAATAGTTCTCAAGTCCCATTAGAGTGGAAGACACACATCTCTTCACTCATTGTATGTCATCATTCTGGATGACATAATGCCTTAAAAGGAAACTTGAGTATTCTAGTACTATTAAAAGAGATAATAATAAAAAAATAAAAGAAAGAAATAAGAATATGATAAAATTTGTGAAATCCTATGTTGGGTACAACTCTATTCCTTTAATAGAATAATTAAAATATCAAGATTAGAGGGACTTGTTGCAAGATCATATAGATCCTCACTATGTTTGTCTCTAGTCTAGGTAGGTTAGGTATGTCTCTCTCTCTCTCTTAGAATAGACTTTAAGTCCAATGTGGTCTAGTCTTCTAGTTATTGACTAAATATGAGCATATACTAGAAAATACTTGTAGACCATTATGTCATTTAGGCCTAAAAAATTTCTTTATTGAGGAATCTCACTCTATAGAATCAATATGATTTGTACTTGATGGTTGACAACATGGCTCAAAGAAAGTAACATCATACAAATTAAAAATATGTTGAAATGTAGTCATTGGGTGACTCCTTCAACTAACTAGTATTCCAAGTAGGACTAAACATAAGGCTTAAAGAGTAGTGGATCTATGTACAACTTTTGGACTCACACTCTTCTATGCTCATTAAAAAAGGAGTTCTAGTAAAAAAATAAAACATTTGTATTCATTAAAATCATGCCACCTAAGGTGAAAATATATGCACCATCTTTGGGTGCTAAAGTATCCAAGGAAGGCACATCTCAAGGCCATATATACTAACTTATTCCATGTTGGAGTGTGATGATGATACAAAAAAATACATCCAAAAACTCTGGGAAATATGTTAAATAATCTCTCTCCAATATATCAGATCGAAAAAGATATACCCTGAAAAATGAGAAAAAATGATATCCAATTGATGAGGTATATTATGATTAAAATTTATCTCCTCAAATATATTTCGAAACACTCTTTTCATGTAGGAGTGTCTGAACTATATCAATCAAATATCTCTTCGTGCCCTCAATAATCTTATTCTATTAGGATGTGTTAGTGTAGGAATTTAGGTATATAATCTCATAATCTATATGGTAAGTGTTGAATCTATTTGACATATATTCTAATGTATTATCAATTCATAATTATTTAATATTTTTATCAAATTAATTTATTATCATTTTTATAAAATAAGTAAAATGGTTGATTCATAATTTTTATATGATTATAAAACTTATTAGGGACTTAATATCAAGATGTAATCTCTAAGATATTCTTAATCTTCTTTGAAGTAGATTCTCAAAAAATTTTATTTCTGCTTTGCAAGTATTACACTCAGGCACCCGTTCATATCCTTGAGCATGTTGCTCATGTGCTACTTTTTTAACATCTAGTTCATCGAAGACTCTATTGCATGGTTAATAGTTGTCAATTTACATCAAAATATTTCTATAAAAAAGGAAAGTATATAATATATTAAATTATTGTGATTTCATTACATTAAAAAGGCACGTATTTTCATTCTTTCATGATAAATTACTTTAGCAACTAGTTTTTGATAAACCTATTGTAATTTGGATGGCAGTATGTATTTTGTGTGCCTTTTTATGTTCAATATTCAAGAAATTTCATAAGGTTCATAAATATAGGTGTTAAGCTATAATTGAAGATCATTTTATGATATTAGCACTAAAGAACAACTTCCTCAATGGTAGTGAAAATAGTCGGTGAAGCATCATGTTATGCATCATAAGGTTGTTACCACTTTGTGCCCCATTATTGTAGTGAAATTGTGGGTTAGATTTTCATTAATTTTATACTTTATTTATAGGATATATGGTGAACTATATATTTCCTTTAAATCAAAATAGTGTCACTCATTATTCTAGTAGGGCATAAGGATGTTACTTACTAGGGGATAGAAGTCATGTGCATGAGTGGTTATACTTCTTGGGTGCTATCAATTAGGATAATGATGATTGCTATGTCTTGAGGAAATGGACCGCATTTTCCCTAGCTTGTATCCTTTTAAAACTTGTTGTGAATTGGCTTGTGAAGAGAATGTAGTAATATTAAGAGTAATGTTGGGGGAAGATGAAGTCTTGCATGAGGAGATATGAGAAATTGGGCAGTAACGAATATAATAGAATTATTAATTAGTTTCATCCATGGAATATCACTGATATTCTTGAGAATATTTCACTTGTATGAGCATAATGGTATGTGCAAGCACTTGTGATGCATGCATGTGCATTTGTAAGGATTTTTCAAAAGTCAAATATGTTGATCTAAAACTGGAAGCTATTTGGGAGCATGTAGACATGGATTAATAAGCACTATGTCCACAATTTAAAACTATTGTGTGTTTGGAATTTGGATGTCTATTCTCTTATATTTACTCAAACAATTTGCATATAATATAATATATAATTTTGAAAATTTAATAATTTAATGAATTTTATCATTTTGAAATTTTTATAAAAATATACTTACATGTATATCAAATAGACATTCAAAATATTTATTAATATTAATTAAATCAACTAGAAATTATAAATTTTTACATGTCAAACTTGCAGAATAACTTAATTATAAGCCAACTTATTTGCTATATTAAAAAAAAGTATGATCATTATATATATGCATGTCAAACAATTTTTGTTAACTGACATTATGAACATATATCATTCTCATCATGCCCCCCATTGCAATGTTCTTCATCATTGTATTCATCTAAAAATTATAAAAATCATCAATGTGAATGAAATTCTAGTTTATATTATTGTGAGGTTCATTAATTATGGAAGAATTAATTAGATCACCTAAAACATTATTTACATAAATAAATAGGTCATCAATTTGATAATTATTATCGAATAACAAATGTTACTTTAATAGATTTTTTAATGTAATTTTTCATCACCAACCTTTCATGGTATCATTATAATAAATTACTTGTCAAGCTTATAATGAAAATGTAAATGATTTTTGGAAGAATAGTTAGAATTTGTGTTATTACTCATAAAGTAAGTATTTGGCCTTATGATAATGTTTTCTTCCAAACTAATTCTTAACCACTTAGATTTAAAAAGTATAATTCTCTTTGTTTTATCATATAGAATAGCATACAAATTAGTTCCCAACATTTATCTTTTTTTCCATATATGAAGCAAACTCATTGAGATATATGATATTTTTCAAAAATATTCATATATTTGTTTTGTTTGATATTCATTATTTAAGTTGTCAGTAGTATAATCTATAAATCAGCATTCTTCTTTAGATGTAACTTTTTCAATTTTAAAATAACTTAAACCAAGTCTCTTATTTTTTTAAGAAGAATTATGTTTTGGTGCACTCCTGGAAAAATAATTGAAAAAACATGACCCCAAATTTTAATATTTAAAAATTGCACCAACTCTTAATTAATTGATTTTGGAGCACTAGAGCTCCAACTAGCTCCAAGGAGGAGCTCCATTAACTTCTTGGAGCTATATGAGCTCTATCGAGGAGCTTCTCAAGCTCAAACGAAAAGCTTCAGGGAGCTCGTGGAGCACCATCGAGCTCTTATGTGGAGCTTCAAGAGGTTCATAGATGAGCTCGTGGAGCTCCATCAAGCTCTTTGAGCTCCATTGAGCTTGTCCAAGAAGCTCATGGAGCTCCACGAAAGAGCTCGATGGAGCTCCCTAGAGCTCCAACAAGCTAGATGATGGAGCTCCATGGAGGAGCTCCAGCAAACTCGATGATGGAGCTCCCTAGAGCTCCTCGGTGGAGCTCCATTGTCGAGCTCGCTAAAGCTCCATTGTCGAGCTCACTGGAGACCCACGAGCTTCAACAAAGAGCTCATGGAGTTACATCGAGCTTTTCTCAAAAGCTCGCTAGAGCTCCTCCATGGAGCTCCTTGATGGAACTCGTAGAGCTCCAGCGAGCTCTATGAAAAAGCTCAATGGAGCTCCACTAGCTTTATGGAGCTTCAACGAGCGGTGAGTGAAGAGGAGAGAGGGGCGAGAGAAGATGGGAGAGGGGCAAGGGGAGAGGGGCAAGGAAAGAGGGGCAAGAAGAGAGGGGTGAGAGAAGATGGGAGAGGGCAAGAAGAGAGGGGTGAGAGAAGATGGGAGAGGGGCAAGGAAAGATGGAAGAGGGGCAAGAAGATATGGGAAAGGGGCGAGGGAATAGAATATTTTGATATTAGGATAATTGAGTGCAACAAAAATCAATTAGTTAAGAGTTTGGTACACTATTTTTTAAATATTAAATTTTGGGTTTTTAAAAGCCGAACATATTGGATAACTTTTTATAGTACAACTTTTCTAGGTGTAATTGAGCCAAGAAATTATTTGAACATCATCAATTATTTATTCAAAAAAATATATGGTGGTAAATTATAAGTAACTAGTATCATAAATCAAAACTAAAATCATCATATACTAATCCAAATAATATATTATAAGGATCACATTAAAAATAAGGATTTTGATCAAATTGCTTCCATTTTCTATTTCATGCCATGTTATATTACTTAAATAAGGTACTCATATATACTATTTTGCCACATAGTGAGAATATCAAAACTTGCTTCATTTGAGAATTACGACAACTAATAACAACTTCAAAATCAATTCAAATGACTTTTTACTTTAATAATTTAATACTTCCAATGTGTATCAATTGAATAAAAAAAACATAATATTTTAATTTCTTCAATATCTAGTTATTAGATTCATTTAAGATCGTGTGATTAAAGATCACACTCATTCATCTCTACTAAAATATTTATTTCTATGACATTATTATCAGCTTTGATTTTTTTTTATCTTATTTTCAATCACATTGTTGATAATATTTATTTCTTCCAATATATGTAACTTTTCTTCATTTATAGTCAAAATTTTCATTTATAATTTAACTTGTATTAAGAATAATTCTTCATATTCATCTATATACATCCAAGATATGTAAGAGTATATGTTGTCTTTTTCAAATAAATGAGAATAAATAATTGTGGATTTTTTTTTTGATTATTTGGTTTACATAAACATGGTAGGGATAATAATAAATTTCTACTCAATCATTGATTTAATTTTTCATTGTTTCAATAAATGAGTTTTTTTCATTTAACATACTATCCAAAAATATGTAATTTAGAAGTTCACGATTTAGCTTTTACTATTGTTCATTTTTTTTTCAAAAATCAATTAAGGAAAAGTTATATTTAGCTACCCCAAAATGAAAAAATGTTTTGGGTTCGAAAATATGTTTTATGCATCTTAGTGTATCAAATCAAAAAATATGTATGCTTTAGAGTAATAAAAATAATAAACTCAAAATTACCTTTGCCCATTCAATATCATCATTAAATAAGTAGGAATAAATAAATAAATAAATAAAATGAGTATACTTTTATTGAAAATATTATGTTATATATAATATATGTGTGTGGGTGTACATATACATACATATAAGTATCTTTATATGTGCGTGTATGTGTGTACATATATAAGTATTTTTAGAATCATGCAACACTTTAAAATTGATTGGAGTAAGACCCAACATCAGATGATGTTAATTCTTATTTTCATTATGTGATAAGACATGAAGTTAGTTATAATATTTACCATGATGAACCATTGCGTATTAGGATGAATTAGTGATAGTCTTTCTCAAATTTCATTAAATTTTCCCATATCAAATTACATCTCAATTATAGAGCAAGATAAGTGAATTCTGATAAGATAAGAATGATAATTTATATTTTGCATGGGACAACTTTAAGAAGTTGTAAATGAGATGTCCTTAACATGGATATGAGTTATGGTTCTAACCCCAAACCTTCTATAATTGGCTGAACTATATGAATAAATGCATGGTTGATGTGACTGCTATAGGGTTAATAATAAATAAATTATCATAGGAGACATATCATTTATTTGAATAGCTAGCAAAAAATAACTATCAAACTCCAATTAATCTCTCATTTGGGAGAAGAAAAACCCAAATGTTGGAGTTTGTTTAGTTCATCACCATTGAAGCAAAAATAGAAGCTCTTTTAAAGAAGCTTGATACTCCAGAATAAAATAGAAGAATATTTAGAAATAATGTCATCTTACATTAACATGAATTAGTAGACTAATACCCTATTTACCAAATAAAAGAAGCTAACCAAATACAAAGAGAATGTTATGTGTTTCGATCAAATAATAATGTCCTTATGTATTATCATCTGAATCTGGGAAATAATAAAAAATTTTTATATGGAAGCTAAGAAAGTGAGCTATTGAATATCAAAAAATCTTCTAAAAATATTATGAATAATATGATGCGCTATACTAATAAAGAAGACACGAGTTTTAATTGAAAACCATCATGTAGACATGAGATGTCATTTTTGGAAGAAAGAATGCAAGCTATCTTAGTAAAGTTGAAAAAAAAGAATGATGCACAAGAAATAGGTTTGAGGGACTTGAAGCGATGATCGATCAAATGAGTTTGATGTTGAAGATGATTGAGTATCATCTTGAACAATTGGTGTTATCAATGAAGAAAAGAAAGTAAAATAATATATTGAGATGATGGTGTGAATAAAGGTATCATTCAAACTATATCATGCTAGCATAACCCATTTCAATGTGGCACGGTCATGCTATCATGTCATGCTGGGCACAACACGGCACGGTATGATTTTCATGTTGTGTTTGGCAAGGCACGAAAACTAGCCAATCAACCCGACATTGCATGTTTGGCCCTCATAGTGCAAGCATGTGCTCGATCATACTAGACTATCCTTGTTGGATGCTTGCTGCTTGAAAACACATTGGATGGTTGACTTATATGGTCAGCTAATTGCAATCGACAACATAAGAAATATTTGATTTATGTGACAAAAAAAATTTTAAATAATCCACTCCACCCAGTAGTCACCCGACAAGACTTGACCCATGATCCGTAGTAAGTCCCGGGCCCCTGGGATGGTGAATCATGCTTACCCGACACAAGGCATGGCTTGTGTCACCCCAGCATGACATGAGTCATGAAATGAGGAGCCACGGTCCAACACCAAGCATTATTATATACCATGCCATTATGGGCCAAGCACGATTGAACGATGCCATGCCATTGGCCATGCTTAGGCAACCCAGCCTAGTTGACACCTCTAAGCATGGACATCAAAAAAAAATTTGATAGTCTATCAATGGATATTAAACCTAGTGCTGCTTGCGAAGCAACACAAGAATTTTTTTTTCACATGTGTTATATAATAAATACTTATATCTACTATATAAATGAATCTGCACATCCAATGACCTATAAGTATAGTTTCAGAAATCAAACCCTAAATGATTGTCAACATGTCCACTTGAAATTGCTTAACTAGTTTATAGAGCCTATGATACTTAAATCTAATCATAGTAATTCTCAAAGATAATACATCTTTTTTTGAGATGAAAGTTATTACTCAAGGATGAGTAATTATATTAGTCTAAAAAAGTTTGTTTAGTTTTCAAACTATCGAATATTCTTAGGTATTTTTGGTGCTTTATGATATTGTGTAGGCATGAAATAAAAAAAAATTATAGATTGATTTCATGAATTTATAATTTTGGTAAATTTTTAATGAATAGGCTTGGAATCAATAGGTTTTCAAAGATATTTAGTAAGGGAGATATAATTTTTAGTCTTCCAAAGTTTCAATAATCATTCTTAACTAAAACTCTATCTAATTAGTCATGGCAATTCTTATCTGCCAACTCATTAGCATAATCCTACTAGTATGCAATACACTCTTAGTGGTTGTGATATTATCATGGAGTCGCATCCATACCTATCTCATGAAATTTAAATAACTATGATACAAATTCTATATCATAGAAACCAAGTATCTCATTATTATTCAAAGGTATGGCTAAGTACAAGCAATATGACTTTATTTTTAATATGGCTTAATAATCTCAAGGTAAAACAAAAACATTTTTATAAAGCTAAATTTTGAGCAATAAAAAGTTATAGAGTTAATACTACTTAGGCCAAAGTCGTAGTCATTATTTACAGTCATGATTTTCAGATACTAAAAGCTATTGAGGACATTATTCGAGTAAAATTATTTCTCACGGTTATAATTCTCGTCTTCAAATGAAGGTAAAGTCATAACCTTTATGCTCGAGATAAATACTAGTGTCATGGCATTCCTATAGAGTCGTAGAAAATGATATTTAAGAGAATAGATTGTCAGTGTTGTTGCTACCCATAGCACTATGGACATTTGAAGACATATAAATACAAAATTTGTGGCATGACTATTTCTCAATGTCAAGGCCACAAGATACGCGAGAACCTCTTGGTGTCATGCCTATTTTCTAGTGTCATGACTATATAATCATCTAGAAGGACCAATTCCAACACCATGACTTGATCATAGTATTGAGGTAATATATCAATGTGAGAAGTCATTCACCATGATACAACCATCCCTGACAACATGACCCTTTTATTAAAGACAAGAAAACAAATCCCCAAAGCCATGGCTAGTTCAAAGAACTACAACTTCGTGTTATAGAGATAATAGGTCAAATATCATGACTTTGTGTTATTGAAAGATTGATATATAATCAAGAGTCATGTCCAACTACTAGAGTCATGATCTAAAGTTTAAGAGATGGAAACTAGAGTTGTGAAATTTTAAAAACCATGACTTCCTACTTGGAATAATGTAGAATTTCTTGGGTATAAAAACATAAGATAGAAAAATTCAAGAAAATATTTCATTCTTCTTTCTTACCCTCTATGATACAAGCAAAGTCATGACAACTACCAAATCAAAGAGGCAAATATTATACTTTTTAGGGGTTCCAAAAGTAAGTATTGCCAAACTTAATGAAATTCCTAGAGTTGGGAGGCAAAACTCTTAAACCCCATATCTATATGATGAATTCAAAAAAAAATTACAAAATAGTATAGATCTAGGCTTTGTATAATTTGAATATATGTGATGTAACATTGATTATTTATGGATAAATATATTTGATTTATTTTGTGTTAAGAATATTAATGGATAGTGATTAAATATAACTTAAAGTAGGATTTCAACAATTGGTAGTTTTGTGTGAGATTATCATGGTGAACAATGACAAGTAAATAATTAAGCTCACTCACACATATGTAGAGGTGTTAAATGGGCCAGGTAGCCCATGAATGATTCATAGCCCAGCTTAGTTTAGTAGTGCTTAGCATAGTATGGCATGGGACAGAACTATGTCTGGGTCAGGCTTGGCTGCCACATGGCATAGTTAATGTTGTGCTAGGCCTACATGAGTGATGAGTCATGCCTAGTGCCTGGCCAAGCACAACCCATGTGCCTAGCCTGATGACATGGTAAACTAGCTTGGGTGATCACTAGACATGGTCCCCATCAGGTAATCACCTAATTGGTAGAATTTAAAAAAAAAATCAAGCAATCGACCATATGGCTGATTGTAATTGGTCGGCCCATAAACTGGCCACCCATCAGCTATCACAACCATGCACTCAGTCATGCCACCTTCGGGTAATGGTGAAGATGCATGACCTATGCATCTTCATCATTCGGCACAATTGTGCACTAGGCCATGCCCACCATGTCATGCTAGGCTAGTAGACCATGCCACCGTGTCATGCCTAGCACGATATGAAAATTTAACCATGTCATGCATGGTACAACCTATTTGACACATCTACACATATGGTAGGAAGATAGTGATAACCTATCTGACTATGATGCCCATATGTTGAAAATCAAAATTTAGGTTTTTTAATTATTTTGGGTATGATGCTTATGAAACTAAAAGTATCAATAGTTTTACATATCAATTCATTATATATATCTTAGAAGAATTGTTTCTTAATTAGGATGGACATTGTATAGAATATTCTCCTAAGTGGTTCACTTTTAGTATGAGAATTGCATCATCATCAAAGAGTATAATGACAAGCAATCCTCAAGGCTTGCATGAGTTGTAGTGCCTCACAAGGTGGTGATAACTCTTGAGAGTTTCTTTTACTCATATGGTTCCTACTAGTTAAACTTGAAGAAATTATATGTCAATTATGTGAGCATGACACAAAAAAGCAAAAAGTACAAATGCTTTTAAATCATATCTATTGTTGATCATTATATATGATAATAGAGGCCAGGGAAAAAAGTATGCATATGAAGCAATTATTAAGAATTATGATAAGTTGCCTAAAGATATGAGAATATAAATAACCTTTCAAGTTAAAATGAATTATTTTCATAGTGGTGATATACCAAGGAGATAACTGTGAGAGGATTTCCATTGAGACAAGCTCAATGGTGAAAACTATCTTGTAAGTCAATATGAAAAGGAGTTATTGCATAATTCCCCAATAATCAATCTATGTCCAACATAATATATGTCGAGCGACTTAAATATTAGCACGTATATTAAATGAATAAATCATGTACCTAAGATTGTCTGATAATACTAATATCCATTTTTATTAAAAATGATTTATGTTACTATTGAATAACCAAACTTCCAATACAATCCACATGATATCGATACATAGACTAAAGTATACTTTTCTAATTGTATGGCTCATATACTTGCAGATCTTTATTAATGAGATATTATTGTTAACAAGCTTTTGGGATATTGACTGATTATTAAAATTAGGTGGCATAACAAAGTCATAATACTTACATCACTTCGTGGTGAACTTGGCTAAGCCAATTTGCTTAGTCTGGTCATTGAATATTACTCAAAAAACACATAATTATAGGATGATTGTTCATGATTTAGCAACTTTTGAATTTTGAAATGTCATTGCATTGCAAGTTGAAGCAGAAAATAAGTGAGAGTTATTAAAAATGAGATTTCATAGACTCCTATTAAAATATCATGATCTATTATGAAAATAAAGAAAATATATGTATACATATGCATCCAACTTAGTAGTTTAGCTAACCATTTTGTTACAAATTATTGATTTTATATAAAGAGAATCATTGTAGATTTACTTTTGTTTGAGTAATAAATGTTTAAGTACTTTTGTATTTTAGATGAATATTTTGAAGTCATGATAGAATAATACAAGAATTAAAATTATACTATGCGACAAGAGCTTTTTGTGAATACCAAAATCAAAGAGTTTCGATGCTAGATATTCTGGTATGTAGGATTTTTCTCCTATTAGAATTTCTTTCCATTTTAGAGCAATTAATAGCCATAATTATAATTCAATTAGCAAATATTTTGAAATTAAATTATGAACTATTAATGGCTAAAAATTTTTATGTTTAGTTAAACAAATGTTGTAGTATGATTTATGTTCATATAGTTATAATTATGCATGTCACATATTTTAATCATGATATGACATACTTGTATTTCATATGCATGAGGACATCACAAATAAATGAGTGTGTGCATGGTTGATATATAATGATATAATTAATATTAATTATATGGGCTTGAAATAGAACAATGATCAAATTGAGTTATGTTGTATTTTTCGAAGAATATCTTAACATTATTTTTCAAAGAATATCCATATTTTTCTGAGAATGTCCAATATTTTTCGGAGAATATCCAATATTTTTTGGAGAATATCCAATATTTATCGGAGAATATCTAATATTTTTTAGAAAATGTCCAATATTATTTTTAGAGAATATCCAAGATATATATAATATGTCATGTACTTAGCTTTGGTGTGTGTAGGGGAGTCAATGAGACTTAGGATATGAGCATAAAAATATTCTATTTATATATATTTATATTCATGTAAACATTGTACTCGAATGTGAGTTGATATGTATGCATGATTTTATTTTATTTTTACATGTATTTGGGTGGGGAGTAGCCCTATAAGAATTTATCTCTGCTAAGTTTTGCTCACTCTATTATGAGACCCCCTTTTAGGTACAGGTTCAATGCAGATGATAGACTCGCATGCAGAACTACACATGTGATGAAAGCTTATTATAGCTTGAGTTGTATTATATGATTTTATTTATTCCAATGAGCAAACAAAAAAAACATGTGTTAGACGTCATTTTGAAAAAAAAAATTATTCTGTTGAATATTTTTGTTATGTGATAAATGAATGGGACCCCCTAAGGACTAGGGTGCCTAGGAAGTCCCATTTTGTTATGTTCAATAAATAAACAAAATATTTATTGAACATTTTTATTCAATAAAATAACATTTTTGATATTTAATTGAACAAAAGTATAAATATTATTTTGATCATATCATTATGTATTCTCTAAAGATAATGGCTAAAGAATAGAGATATGCATAATCAAAGTAACCATTAATGGATATTGATGGATTGCCTAAAATAAGTCAAAATTGTGGGGTTACTAATTATTGGGCCATCTACAATGATAATAGCCCATAGTTGATTGACTCTTAAAAAGCTAACAAGGTTATTGGTACTTCTACAATACTTACCCTTCATCCAACAAATACATATTGCATGACTATAATACATAGAGGAAACAATATCATACGCAAGAAAATAAATCATTCCTAGAATCTAAATATTTGTCTGAGACCTAGTTTTATCTCATCAACTTGAGTAGTTAGGTATTCATTATAACTCGATCAATATGTCATCATATAAATCAATCCCTATGAGATTGATATTTAAAATTATGTTTGCTTTATTACTTATATGACCCATTTATTTATAGAATTTTGTTAGTTGCATATACGTCTAATGAGATTTTGGTAGAGTACCAAGAACCAATAATTTTTGCATCATAGCAAAGTCACAATACTTGGCCTAGCATGTCATTGGCCAAAAAGTCTTTGGCATATGACCCTTAGCATGTGGCACACTAGTACCTAGTGGAACCTAAATGTGACATCAGTTAGTTCAAAGGGCACAAGTTCCAAAGAAAGACTTGTGCCAAGTTTGGCCACTTGTACACATGCCACTTGTACACATGCCACTTGATCACCAATCATAGTTCATAGTGCTTAAGCTTGACTCAAGTATAACTCATCCATGGGCATGGATCATGGATCACAAGCAACCATGTGTAGATAGCATGCACAATATTCATGCGCAAGATGTGATCCGCCCCTTCAGGCACAACATTGCCCATAGCTTTGTGTTGGATCAACTATGCCTCTATAGATACTTGTGTCAAACTATCAAACCCAATTGAAACTCATTACTAGATATAATTTTACTTTTAGTTAGTTATGATCACCTAGGATCTAACATACTATTTTGTGAAACCATTAGTTTAATAACTATAAGTTTTTTTTATATTTATATAATGATCTAACATACTATATTTTTTACACTATTCAGCATGACTTCGAAGCAAATTTGTGCAACCATAGTTTAATAACTTTGTGTTTTTTATAATATTTATATTAGTCTTATTTTCCACCTATATTATAGTATTTTCTCAATTTATTATAGTGAAATAGTTTCATATCATTGTTGTGCGTCAATTAACCTTTTTTTTTTTTTGCTTATGGAATTGGATTTGGAATATAGTTGTTATATAGAAAAAAAAAATTATTACCCCTCACACAAGTTGTTATATAGTTGTTAGGATGAATATTTTAGTAAAAAAATAAAGAAAAATAAAAATTTAAAAAAATGTCTTCAATCCATACCTATTTGCAATTTCAAAAAAAAAAAATAAAACCACAAGGGATGAGATAACTCTAGGAAACTAGAATTATTATATCTCTTTTGAGCCAAATTTCATTAAAAAGAAAGAATAATATTTTATTTTTAGTATTTATCGATATATATTTTTTTATATCTTCATTTTAACTTCAGTTCAATTTGTTAAAAAAATATTTTATTTTGAATGTTAAAAAAGGCAAATCGCAAAGTTATAGAAATGGAACACAAGGAAGGATGATAAATAAAACACAAAGAATTAAGAAGAGAAACATACACAGTTTTTGAGGAGAAAATCTGAAGAAGAGTGATACATGAAGAACATGAAAATAAGAAAGAACTCATTAGAGGAAGGGCAACAAAACCAAAAAATAAAAATAAAGAAATGCCACTTTGGTGAGAAGAATACCCAAGAGGAGGTTTCACAAAGAGAACCAAAAATGTGCAAAGACAAAGGTAATAAATGAATCTGAAAATGAAAAGAGATAGAAATAAAGAAGAGGAGAACAAGATCGAGAAGAGGAGAACATCCAGAGTAGAATATAAAAAAAAATAAAGAAGAGATAGAAATGAATACAAAAGAGAAAAGAGTTTGTGAAGAAGGCTTCACCAAGCCTTAATAAGCATTTCTTCTCTATTATTTTCTCTTTGTTCATTTTCATATTTTTTTCATGTTTTTTATTTTCTTCAATTAATTGAATAGTGGATAAAACAAAATTGTGTTAGCATGAATCTAAATATGAGCTAAGTTTATTATGTTAGAATTGGTGTGAATTTTTAAGTTGTGTGAAATTTTGAAGGTAGTTTTTAGAAAACTTCATTTTTTTTTTCATTCAAATGTGGTTCTTGTTTAATTTTTATTTTTTTAGCTAACATTAGTAAAATCTAATGTTAATTGTAATTAGAGAAAGGTTAAGATTAGTACATCGAAGTTGAAAGTTTTTTACTAGATTAGCTTAAGAATATATTCGATCTTGATTAATAGCTATAAATACAATATTAAATTTGAAAAAATTATCTATTAGATTTGAAGTTTGGTTTATTGGGGAATATTTACTAAGATAAAAATATGAGAAATACATAATATATAGAAAGAAAAATAACTTAAAAAAAATCATTAGTTCTAGCATAGTTCATTATATATTTGTTACTTACTTTATTTTTCATTGTTTGATTTGTTATTTTTGTTAATTCTTTGAATTTTCTTTTATTTGCAACATGATTTTATAATGTTTGCTACTTCTATATATCCAATCTATGTAGAGATGATATTAAACTCACATTTATATTACTTATTGACCGGTTGCACTTAAATGAGCCTTTAAATTTTTCTATCATCATTTGGAATAAATAAAGTTTTTGGCATAGTTATTGGGGATTGAGATTCGTAAAAAAAAAATGTAGCAACTAGTTTTTATTTTATCTTTACTTGTTTTAATTTTCTTATGTAGCAAAAACTAGAATTACTCCCCTTAAACCCTAATATTGAATACAATTTTTAAAGTAATAGAATATACCAATTTGATTTAGGTGGATTCAGATAAATGGTAGCACAATAAAGGTTTAATATTGTAGGTTAAGTTGTAACAATTATTATTGAACTAGACATAGTTATAAGAGATTATTTCATCCCAATCCATTTTGAGTTGAATCCAACCATATTGAGGCTAGAAATATAAGCTTCTCAGTTTGAGTTGAAACCCATCATTTTCCAAATGCATAAAACTATAGGATAATTTGATGAGGTGCTCATGGAAGATCATTGCATTCATCTCCATTTGTTTATGAAAGCAAATGATTCATTCAAACTAAAAAAATAGTCACAGAAGAGAATTCACGATTGAAATTACCTCTTATTCTTTGAGCAATATGGCTAGAGTGTGACTAAATACTTTATCTTTTATATCAATCAATTCATTAAATGTTATGATGAAGATTATTTTTGATGAAATATTTCTATCCAACAAAGAATATCAAACACAGAATTACATTATTTATTTTCAATAATTAGAGGAAGAATCACTCTTGAGGCATGAGAATGGTTCAAGAAGTTTCTAAGGAAGTATCCACGCCATAAGATTCTTTATTACATCCAATTACAGACTTTTTATAATAGAATCAGCACTTAAATTGTTGTTGTAGTGGATGCTTCAGTAAATGGAATTCTTGTTAAATCTTACAATGAGGAAAATATAATTTTGGAGGGGATAACTAGTAATAACTATTGTTAGATTACTGCATGGGAGTCTACAAGAGAAGTTGGAGTGCATGAAGTTGATGTTCTAGTAGCTTTAATAGTAGAAGTTTCTTTCATTTCAAATGTAAAAAGTCAATGAAAATGGGTACTTGACCAGAATGGATAATTCATCTATATCTTTTGCATACCAAGTATGAGTATTTATTTGATAAAAAAAATTATCAAATAGTGATAAAAAACAATAGTTAATCATCTCAATAGTCACATATGATAACTAGTAATATCTCTTGTCAAATAGTCACATATGATAACTAGTAATATCTCTTGTCAAATAGTCACATATGATAAATTTTCACACTAGTTAATCATCTCAATAGTGATTACAATGAAGTAAATTTAACTTTAGAATTTTTATGTTATCTAATGCATTAGTGATAGTTTAGACGCATCTAATGTATTTATTTGATAATTATCTATACAATATAATTTTTGTATGCTATTTTGGGAATCATAACAAGAACAATAATTCATAATCCAACCATTACAATCTAAATTAAGGCAACACCTTAACTTCTTTTGTAGTAATCAAGGGTGAAATATCTCTAATGCACCTCAAGTACCAACTTGTTTTAGGTAGATTATTCCACACCCAAGGATTAAGTGTATATGATGAATTGAGCTCTCTTGAAAAGTTATTCAAAGTGAAAAGTTATTCAAAGATCGCATGACCAAGAATGATGATATGCTTCAAAGTTAAATTATATCATTAAAAAATTTAAAGAACCAAATGAGACAATTAGTAAATACCTTGAATAGTCATTCCCAATGTTTTTTGACATGTGATATGAAAAATCATAGAAATGATAGCAAGAAGCATTGAAATACTATCGATTCGATGATTGGTAAGAAGGTAGAAATGCCTACAAATAATTCTAATTGATTAAGAAGTTCACTTCAATTCAATCAAGTGAGCATTAGGGAGAAGAAGAAAAGGGTTCGGGTATGAAATTTGATTCTACCCAGCATGATACAACATCACTACAGCAAGGTAGGCCATAATAGTAGAATGAGCAACCACCACCATCTTTTCTTCATGATTCCACAAATAGTAATGAGATAAATAATTTAGCAAAATTCTAGATGCTCAAAAGTAATTGCATGTCAATATATCACTTGTAAGCCTTCGACAAAAAACTCAATAATACTAAATTCCTAAAAGATATTCTCTCCAAGAAGAGAAAATTAAAAGAATTTGAAATGGTGGCACTTAGGAGGGAATGTAGCTCAATTTTACTTTACTATGTAAAATCTTGCCCAAGTTGAAGGATCCTAGATATTTACAATCTCTTGCTTTATTGGTGACACTAATTAAGAGAAACTGCATTTGATTTGAGATCAAGTATCAACTTGATGTCACTATTCATCTTTAAGTGGCTAGGAATTAGAGAAACAAGTCCTTCACAACTACTCTTTAGCTTGTTGATAGACCTATTACTCACCCCAAAGGAGAGCTTACTATAAAAGTTTTTGATCAACAAGTGACATTCATTATGTTAAACATCATGCATTATCAAGATGAGATAGATGAATGCACAATGATCATGGTTTTGAAGAAGTTAGGCTAATGACTATAAACCAAGAACTTCATGGGAAGTAACCCAAAATCTTAGAATTCAACAAAGTCTTATTTTTAAAAAAAATAATAAAAATTATTATTATTATTATTTTAGTTCAATCATTCTTATTGATAATTATTAGGTTGACTAAGCATGATATAAATTAGATTATAAAAAGTGGTGGTGATCTTCCCTTAGTTCCATAAATAAATTTATGAAAAGAAGAAACCTAGGAATAAAAAAGATAAAAAATCCAATAATGAAGAAGATAATGATGGATAAGCTAGAAAAAAAGTCACTATCCCTTTATATTATCTATCATTTCAATTTAATCTAATGATTTTTCTAGACTGATTTAATAGTTGTGACTAGTATGTGAATCAATGATGCCTAATAAAGATATTGCTACAAAAGAAATTTAAGTTTAATTTTGGATATGACTTATTTATGCAATTTGTTTATTCCTTATAAAATACACATTAGATTATAGTTGAATTCTTTTAGTAAACATTTTCAAACTTAAACTAGAGAGAGATTTAAGATTTCAAATCTATTTTATTGAACTTTAGTACATAATTAGGAAGTATAAAAAGATAGTTTGAAATGTAATAGAAGGCTTAAGTTTGAAGGGATTATACTTATAAAATAAAAATAAAAGTAATATGATACCTTAGATTATTGCATATTATGACTTTGAAGAGATAATCTTAAAAAAATAGCACTCCTTAACTTTAGATTATGGCAAATTATCTAGGAGTTTGTATAAGCCACATGTGTACTTTTATATTAAATAGTGATATAGGGTATGAGTATCGAAAGTAGCTATATTAGTAAATGTGTTTAACAACTATTCATCTTAAAAATATTGGCACCCATGGGCCATGACCATAACAATCAAAATAAAAAAATAAAAAAATAAAAAAATAAAAAAATAAAAAAATAAAAAAAGTGAGAAAAGTGAGAGAACCCCATAAAGCCTACATGTGTATAAATGAAAAGAATCATGTTATACTTATAATATGATATACTAGCATGGTTTTAAAGTTTTAATAAAGTAACGTATAAGATCATTGACTATGTATTTTGTTATGATAAATAAAAAGAATCTTGGTTTAATATAACTATAATGAATTATAAGTTTTTAGTTATGATCTACACACACATATTATGGAAGAGTTAGATAACTAATAGTAAACATGAACATTTTACTGTAACATTAAAGGAAGCAACTTCGAGGGCTAATGATCTAACATTGCGGCTACTAATTGAATATGATTATTTTTTACTTATGTATAGCTTACTAGAATTATTATATACTCTAAGTTTGAGGGGGTGATGACTCTATGAAACTAGAATTATTGTATTCTTTTTTGAGCCTAATTTCACTAAAAAGAAAGAGTAAAGCTAGAGGTGTCAAACGGGCCCTTTTTTTTTTTTGAGCACGAGCGTGCCTTCGTGCCGGGCCAGGCACGGCACGGTTAAAAAAAGCACAGCCCGGCACGGCCCGAAGGCACGGCAGGCAGTGCCGTGCCGTGTCGGGCCCGCTTGAGCCTGGCCTGGCCCGTAGGGCCAGGCCATGCCGTTCGGGCCAGAAAAAAAAATTTTTTTTATATAAATTATTAAAAAATATATAAAATTTTAGATATTGTATAGTATTATATATTTATAATTTTAAAAATGTTAAAATTTATTAAAATAACAAAGTTTAAATTTTTTTTTTTGTAATATAAAATTAGTTTAAATTTTATTATAATTATATAATAAAGTTATTAATTTTTAAATGAAAAATTAAAACAAAAAAATAAATAAATCAATACATTTTGTTAGTAAAAATAAAAATTAAAAAAAAACATAAGCAACTCAAATGAAAAATGTCCAATCATCCATTTGAAACCGAAAGACTGAACCAAACAAATTACAGTTTCAACACAACGTACAAACAAAGCATACAATCAATAAAAAAAACATCGAAAACAAAAAATAGTAGATCATCATCAATCGTCAATCGGCATATCATGAGAATCATCAGCCGCAACATCAAGATCAGTATCATATGAATCATCATCATCGGCAATCAACTCATCCGCCATCGCAGTGGATGCGACTGCAGTCCCAGTCCCAGTCCCAGCTACAGCACGATCATGGATACTAAACCTCGAATCCTCCCAATCCTTCAAACAAGTCAAGGCCTTAACAATATTTGGACGTAATCTCGATCTCCTATCCGAAATCATGTTCACTGCAACATAAAAAGTAGACTCTGATGCTACGCTCGACACCGGAGGAGTCAGTAGATACTGATTTTACCCGGTAAAAGCAGTGAGATCGGTCACGTGCACGGTATACCGTAGTCAAGCTCTAAGGATCAAAACTCAAGTCTAGATTCCCGAAAATCCAAGCCGAATGCCAAAATCCCGAGGCCCGAGAGAGAGAAGCAAGATTTTTGAGAGAGAAATAGAACGATTTGAGAGAATTTATGTTTTTGAAAAACATAAATGTTAAAGAGAGGGGGGTGGAATTTATAGATTAAAGATATTAATTTTTTATAAAAAAAAGAAATTTTTTTTGAATTTTTTTGAATTTTTTTGAATTTTTTTGAATTTTTTTGAATTTTTTTGAATTTTTTTTTATTTTTTAGGGGGCAGAATCATGAGGGCCGTTGGATTCTACCCCCTAGCTTTTGGAAGCGAGATCCAACGGCTGAAAATATAATTTTATATTAATTTTTTTTCCCATTAGGGGATCTGAGTCGGTTCGGGCTTCGTGGAAGTGGGACCGCGGGTCGGTTCCAATCACACCCGACCCGCGGTCTTTTTTGCGGGAGGGGCGTGGGTCTATCGGGGGGTAGCCGTAGGCAGTAGGCTCGAGGGACACCCGGCATGGGACGAACTCGTGCCGTTGTGCCGTGCCACGGGCTGAACCATGCCGGGCCAGGCACGGCACGGCACTGGCCAGGCACGACATGGGCCCGGCCACGGTTTTTTCTCATGCCGGGCCACGCCGGCCCGGCCCGGTTGACACATCTACGTAAAGCATTATTTAGTATTTACATATATATTTTCATTATTTACTTTTTTATAACTTTGTCTCAATTTGTTAGGAAAAATATTTTGTTTGGCTTAATTTTGTGTTTGAATGGAGTCACCACATTAAGAAGTTTATATCTAATTTTTACTTAAAGAATATAATAATTATTATTTTTTTTAAGTTTGAGGGAATGATGACTCTAGAAAACTAGAGTTATTATATTCGTTTTTGAGCCTAATTTCACTAAAAAGAAAGAGTAAAGCTTTATTTAGTATTTACATATATATTTTCATTATTTACTTTTTTTAAACTTTGGTTCAATTTGTTAGGGAAAAATATTTTGTTTGGATTAAATTTGTGTTTGAATAGAGTCACAACATTAAGAAGATTAAAGCTAGTTATATGTGACTCAACCACCGCTTATTTGGAAATCCAAATAAATGGTCTTTGACAAGTACATATATGTGCATGTGTGTGTGTGTGTGTAGAAGAGGTTTTTTGTGGCTTAAATTCAAAATAGGTGTTGGGGTAGTACATTTGAATTATGGTTTATTTACAAAGTCATAGAAATGATGGTTGATTATTCAAACAACAAAAACAAATAAAAATTCTGAAAAATATAATATAGTGAAAATAAAGTTCAAGTAACAATAATATCAAATCGAATGATATATGCTAAAAATTTATTCACATGTACAAGTAATTTGTAAAGAACACAACCCACAAATTATTTTTTGGACCAAAATATATTTTCTAGGATATAAAATATCAAAAAACAAAATCCTAGTACAAATACGTAAACCTCGAAATATTGTATGAATGTTTTGGATTTCTTTTTACATTATTCTTTATGTGATAAGGTCAGTTTATCAGATTTATAGCTCGGAATCAACAATGTGATAGCATCACTATTTTTGGATAAAAGAGAAGATTTCATCTGTAGTTTTCAAATCTTCAAAGTTATCCAAGCTCCAAATCTTTATGGCATACAATCCTGCACATAAATAAAAAACAAAAACTAGTTGCATCCACACTACACACACTAAATTATAAATAAGTTGTGATTATATATATAATTTGTACACATACACAAAAAAAGAATCACACATCAATACACATATTAAACACACATTGCAATTAAAACACGATTACATAATAAATAAATAAATAAATAGAAATGCTCAAACCTATGTGAGGTGGAGAGAGAGAGAGAGAGAGAAATTGATTTGCCTTAGCTTCTAAAACTCAAAATCAAAATAAAATAGAAGTGGCGAAAATGCACATACTGTTACAAAAAAAAAACTCTACAAAAAATCCACATAGTATCTTGTGCTAAGTCTCATTTATATGGAAAAAAATGTACACACTATTTTCACACATAGGTTCCCGTCTTATTTTTTTAGAAGACCAAATGAGGGCACTACCAATGCCCTCTTTGATAAAATATTATTGTTCCCATTTTCACAAAGTTTTTAAAAACTTTTATTTTATTTTTTTTAATAGAACTTGGGATTTTGTCTCATGTACTTAAGATTATCATGCTCCATGCCTTGACAAAAAATAAAACAACCAGATGGAAGCACTCCCCATCCAAAGGGCACCACGCATTACTTCTATGTGACAATGGAAATGTTTTCATTTTCCCTATTTTTAATTTTTTTTTTATTTTTTTAAGCCTAACATGATATTTTTTTTTTCCATTTACTTGGTCTACCATGCTTCATGCCTTCAAAAAAAATAAAAAAAAAATAAAATTAATAAAGTTGATCTACCCTACTTTGACAAACCCAAAAATAAAAAACAATGCAAGGTGGAAATTACAAAAAAATGCATACGTTAAGAAGAATAAAAAGAAAATAGCCAACATGCATGAAGAAACAAGGGGGGATCACAAAGTTACAAAAAGAAAATGAAAGAGAAATTAAATGCGAGTTACAAAGAGAAACATACAAGGTTTTTGAGGAGAAAAAGTGAAGAAGAGTTATACGCTAAGTATGTGAAAATGAAAAAGAAATCAATTGAGGGAGGGAAAAAGAACTTTAAAAAATGTGCGAAGACATAGAATGAAAGAAATCTGAAAAGAAATGTTGAATAAAAGGTTATATGAATCAAATTGAAAATGCATAGACAATGAAAAAAAAGCAATCTAAAATAAAAAAAAATGATTATTAGCAAAAGCACACAAGAGTGCAAAGACAAGGAAAACACATAAAGTATAATATTAAAAAAATAAAGAAAGAAGAGGTATAAATGAAATAATGAATACAAACTAGCATTTATTTTTGGTGGAATTGTGTTTTGAAATACTCCCCCTGAAATATATAAAAAATTGAAACCCAACTTTTAATTTTTCAAAAAAATGTAGCAAACTATAAATAAATTAAAACTTCAGGGCACTCGAATATATTAATCCTAAAATACTCTCACCCCTCTTCCCTTTCTCTCGCTCTCGTCCTTGCCCTTGCCCCTCACCCATCTCCCTTCGCCCATCTCCCCTCTCCATGAGCTCCATCATGGAGCTCACTAGAGCTTGACGAGCCCCAACGATGGAGCTCACTAGAGCTCGAGGAGTTCCATCGTGAAGCTTGAGGAGCTTCAGTGAGCTTCATGATGGAACTCCTCTTTCCTTTCCCTTACCCTTGCCCTCGCCCTTGCCCCTCTCTCCTCTCCCCTCTCACCTCTCCACGAGCTCCATCATGGAGCTCGCTGGAGCCCCTTGAGCTCCACGATGGAGCTCGTGGAGAGGGTGAGGAAAGAGGAGCGAGGGGCAAGGAACGAAGGGAGACAGGCGAGGAAGGACGAGCGAGGGAAGATTGGCGAGGGGCAAGGGTGAGGACGAGGGTGAGAAAAGGGGGAGAGGAGCAAGGGTAGTTTAGGATTAATGTATTTGAGTACCCTGAATTTTAATTTATTTATAGCTTGGTGCCTTTTTTTTAGAAATATTAAATGATTGGATTAGAATTTTTAAATATTTCGGGGGGAGTACCTGAAACACAATTCCCCCTTTATTTGTCCTTCCTTTCTCTTTGTTCATCTTCATGTTTTATTTTCTTTTTTTTTAATTATTTCAATTTTATTTAACATGAATAAAATAAAATCTTGTGTTGACATAAATCAAAATATGAGTTGAATTTATTATGTTAGAATTTATATAAACTTTAAGTTGTGTGAATTTTTTTAGTTACTTTTTTAAAAACTTTCTTTTTTCATTTAAATGTGTTTATTATTGAATTTTTACTTCTGTTTTCTCAATGTTAATAAAATACAATGCTAATTTTAATTCTAAAAATATTAAAATTAGTAGATCTTATTTGAATGATGCTCATTCTATAATATTAATTATATAAAAGTTGAGATTGTTATTTTATAAGTAATATAGGAATATATTATTTTATTTGCAAAATCCAAAAGACTAGTACTATAATTTGTGTTCTTCTTATTGGGCTAGCATACAAATATATTTAATCTTTATTAAGAACTATCAAAAGTATATTAAATGTGGAAAATCACATATTAAATTCAAAAATATAATTTACTGGGGAATATTTACTAATATAATACTTTATTTGTTATTTCTTTGAGTTTGCTTTTATTTATAATTGATTTTACTCCTTTTGTTGCTTGATTCGAACATGCTAAGTAATTTTATTTAAGTTGATTTTTTTGTATTTATTTTCACATATATTCAACCTTTTTGGAGATGATGCTCAACTCACTTCCATATTACATGTTGACAATATAAACTTATGTGAATCTTTAAAGTTTTGCATCATCATTTAGAACCAATAGCCAGAATGCTTTTTTGGCATGACAAGCTAGCATGCACGAAGCCACGGTGGGTTATTCCATATGACTAGACATGATATGCATGCAAAAATAGATGATGGATTTTTCATAGTAATTGGAAAGACCCATAAGCCTATTTTGTGTTGGCCCTTGTGTCAGAATGGATTTCTCAACCCATTGGATATTTCTAGCTAGAAAATGAAATCTAAAAAAAGACTTTTTTAATTAGTGCTTTACATCCCATTGTGAAATTCATCTAAAGACCAAAATTTCAAGCTTTTCATATTGTTTCTATATTTTATGTAATTTTTGTCATTTCTTATGAGCTAATGAGATTAAAATGTGTCTTATATTCATGAATTTATAAATAATATATTGTATCTCTTATTAAAAACTTTTTGTCATGTTTTATAATTGATAATGAGAAAATCTTGAAATATTGCCTATCTATTTATGTTTTTCAAATTTATTCCAAATTTTACTAGTCAAATATCCTATTTTGAAAATCCAAAAAATTAGTGACTAGACCTCATTTTCATAGGGAAGAAAAAAATTAGATACAAATTAAATGGAAAATTATACAAGGTTATTAATATCATTGGTTTATTTCTCTTTCAAAATGATAGGGTTATGCTCTCTTTAAATTACCTCGAATGATTATTATTTGAGAAAGTAATAAGATTCAGATAGATTTTTATTGCTAGATCAATTAATTTTCAAGAGTTATCATTATGATCCATTACAAAGAAATTTAAGAGAGGAAAGTATAGGAGTTTTCTACATTTGAATTATCTTGAAAGGTTATTATTCTTCAACCTAATAAGATTCGATATGTATTTATTACAAGATCTATTTTTTTTTTGAAAGTGATCATATTTGATAGATTGAATAGTAATTCAGGATGAGTGCAAGTAAAATATCGAAATAATAATTTAATATCAATTATTCAACTTTTGAACTCTTGGATCAAATCTTAAAGCTAAGATATTATTAATTTAGGAAGAACATGTGTATTTCTAAATGAGATTAATAAATATCCAAAATCCTAATTCACTTTGAAAATTATTATCTAATGAATTCTTACTCCAATGGATTAGATAATTTGTTATTTTACTTTCTAATTTTTATTATCATTAAATTTTCTCAATTTGGTTGTGAAATTACTTTTTTACTTTATATATTCAAATTATATTCTACTTACCTTCTTCTTCACTTACATCAAGAATATCATCTCGTGGATGATCTTAAAACACTATATTATGGTAACTATATTGCCCTAGATATGGTATTTTGAGTAATATAAATTATTTTGACCTCACCTACGTGAATGATCAAATGACATCATCATTTTCATGGATGAATATAATACATTTATGAAATTTTTTTCAGTGAGTGAGGAGTTGATTCTTGTCATCAAAATTAAAAGTAGATTGAGTTTTCTTTTACCACTTCTCCATTCTCTTCCATTTTGAAACTCAAACATTTTCTTTTTTTTTTTTTACATTTTTCTCTTCAATTATTGCTATCTTTTTGTTTTCTTTGTTTTATATTTGTGTTGTGGGTTGTGTTTGTTTTTGTTGTAGGTTTAGTAAATTCTATTGCCCAATAGTTATAGATATGATGTGTACATTAGTCAAAGTTAATTTTCCAATTGAAGAATTTAATTTGGATATACCATTGGGAGTTATGGAACCACAAAAAAAAGAAAAACATATGAAAAATGGTATCTATGAGGTGAACTATGACATATCATTTTATAAGGGACCATATCTTAAAAGTATGAGTATTTTTTTTCTATGCCACTAGTTAAGAAAATGATTATTAAATTATATTTAGTGTCGGTTCTTCTAGTATAATGGACTTTTAAGTGAAATGTCAAATTTTCTAAAAGATTGGAGCTTCTATTGATTTTATGTGGCTTAAACAATTTCTATTTACTCTCAATAAAAATTTCAAGAATTGACTCAACTCATTAAGGTAAAGAAGCATTCTAACTGGAACATACAAGCTAAATTTTTAAAGAAATTATTTCTAGCTCATCACACAAGTGGGAAAAAAAGGTAAGCCACCAATTTGGCGGCCATTGAGAATGCAATTTTTATGAATACTAGGAAATCTGTAAGGAATTTTTCAACTCTAGTCAAAGTCATGGACTTGATTCATGGTTGTTATTTAGCTAGTTCAATGAATAAATGTCATTTGATGTGAATATAAAAAGATTACATTGAATTAGAGTTTCAAAAATCTAAATCTCAACCCAATGCAAAAAAGAGATATGTAAACCTTAAATGAGGTATTGGATGTTCAAGCTAGGATGATTTTTATAGTTAGAAGATTAGAAAATATGAAAATTAAAGTATTGAATGTTATGAAGATAGTAAATGAGTTATTGAAATAGGTCAAGTAATGTTCTATTTTTCAATCAAGTGAGCTAAGGAGTGCCTTTTCATTCCTATATATGGTGAAGGAAATATTTTTTGAACAAGCCAACACTAAGGAATATTTCTATTATCTCAACAAACTTTCTAACATCAGTTGTCTTTTTTGGAATAGACAGCAAGTGTTAATATTCTTTCAATTTGCAAACTTATAAACACTTTTTACCACAAAAATCAATTAATTTTCAATATAAACAAAGTGGTAGAAAAATTAGTGGAAGAACAAAAAATGATCAACAATAAAATTTGTTAAAAGGTGGATAAAATTTAAAAGTTCTTCAACAAAGAAAAAGTTAGCTTGCAAATAAATCTTACTTAGATAATTAATAATATACATCTTTCCATTTCCTTGTTTATCGACCTTTACTCCGCTCAATAAAACATTAAATTTTTCTTCAAGGCCACAACCTAATCTAACATGTACTTATGATGTGGACAGTGTTGTGATTTTGCTATAATGCCAAAAATATGATGGTTCTCACAACAACACCAAAAGCTCGTATAACATATATATGCACTTAATAGAATTCTGCAAGGATATAGGTTGTACAAG
Source organism: Sapria himalayana (assembly GCA_029783825.1). Lineage (NCBI taxonomy): Eukaryota > Viridiplantae > Streptophyta > Magnoliopsida > Malpighiales > Rafflesiaceae > Sapria > Sapria himalayana. Next base: position 2,071,089 of record JAREIK010006106.1, on the reverse strand, counting down.
TAATAAAATAAATGTAAGTCTAGGTATCAATCATATAGAAATTAGTGGTGAAACTTTGATCATGTTATAGTGAATTCACTAATTGTTCAAGTTGATATGATAAAACTAAGTCTCGGATAGATACTTAGATTTTAGGGTATTATACTATTATGACTTTATTATACCACATAATTTTATTGGGTAGGTAGTATCTCAAAAACTTATTTGTAAGAGTATCCTTTTATTATATTTCCACAAGTGTATGGGTTATACAAGTAGTAAAGAGAAATTTCATCTAGATATTGATCCGATATAAATATTTTGGATTATGAAATCAATCTTAGATCCATAGATTTGTTTATGTAATTTATGTGATTTATATTCAAATTAGTTCAAATTAATTCAAATTATATTATATTTAGACATAGAATAAAGGTTGGGTTATTGTATAATGACTCTTTGCCCTAATGACAAATAAGGTGATTATCACCAATGAGCTCATTTCAATGGTTGTCCTCACATAGTTGTCTTATCGATATGTCATCAATAAGACAACAATTCATCTCTACTCATGAGTTAATGTCAATCTCATACTTTTTAGGGAGCTCATATATTGCTCTTAATAGTTACATTGCATATACACTTTTATTCTCTTGTTTCATGTATCATAGAGACCAAAACTCAACATGGATTACAAGTATTTGCATTTTTGACTTTATAAATACCATATGCACATAATTAACATGCACTTCCATTAAGTTTCACTAGTTGGAACCATACAAGTGAAAGAAACTCACCAGGGTTATCACCACCTTATGAATTACAACATATTCATTCATGTCCTAAGAATTGGCTACCACCATCCTCCTCGTTGACGATGAAACTCACAAACTAAAGGTAAAACTATTAGGAGAACATTTTATATAATGTACATCCTAGTCAAGAACTATTTTTTCTAAGATGTGTACAATAAATTCATATGAAAAAGCATTTGTACTTTGAATTTTGTAAGCACCATATTCGTAATAATTAACATACCCAAATTTTAGGTTTTAATATATAGGTTTATCACTTTCATCATAGTTAGAATGATTTTTACTTTCTCCTTACCATATATACTAGTGAGTCTCATGGTTTACTTATCACCATCCACTATAACAATCTCATATAAACTTACCAATAGTGAAAACTCTAGTTTAAGTTATATTTAATTACTTGTCTATCAATATTCATAATAAAACATAAATCAAAACACATTATTTATTATAAAACCATTATCATGTTACATAAATGAGATTATACAAACCCTAGACCTCATGATATTTTGATAGAAATTCAAAATCTACCCTAGAGAGGGTGGGTTTGAGAGATATGCCCTCCAACTCTACTAATTAACATTAAGTCTTGTATCCATTTCTTGTTTGTAGAGTACCCAAAGAGTGTGAAATTCACCCCTAAGATTTGATAGGTGTACCATAGAATTTTTTTATTTTATGGAGGAAGAAGAAGAATGGAGGAAAATCTCTAAAATTTCTCTTTCTTCCTCTTTTATACTCGAATGATTATATATTACTTCAAGTAAAAAAGTTATAATTTTTAGAAGAAAGCCATCACTTTGACATTCATCACTTAAGCTAAAGATTGTGACTTAAGCATAATATCTATCTAACACAGTATGACATTGGGGAGTAGTCATGACTTCATGCATTTGTCTTTCTTATTTTTCATATAGAGTCATGGTGCTGGAAATGGTTGAGGCATTTTGAATGGCCTCTAATATTGTAATATGGCCATGATGCTAAAACATGGCTCTAGCATTGGCATTGGTCTCTCATGATCATCATATGGCCATGATGCTAGAAAATAGTGGGGACATTGAGAACATTTCTTATGTGTATCATATGGACATGGCACTAGAAATTGGCCTTTCAAGTGTCTCAGGCGTCTACTACACTATGAGTGATCTCAATACTGTGCTTAACTTCTATCATATATTATATAACTGACACTGCAAATATGTTATGGCACTGATAATTAGTCGGAACATAAAAGTCATTTCTTTGTTTTCTCTTGAGGACAAGAATCATGGCAATGGAGAATTGATATACTCGAGTAATATCCTATATAATATTTCATTTCCAAAAATTCATGATATTGAGTAATTGCCATGGCTTTAGCTTGATTAATTTGGCTCTATAACTTTTTATAGCTCTAAATTCATAGTTTTGTAAAAAAATTTCGGCTTTAACTTATGACTACTTAGTCATATTAATGGCAAAATTATGGTGCTAGGACATAGGTATGACTTTTAGCACCAATTTGATACTTGGTTGCTGTGATATGAAATTACTATTGTAGTCATCTAAATTTTATGAGATAAGTATGACTGTGACTCCATGATAATATCTTAGCCAAAATGAATTTGCTGCATAGTAGAAAGATTATGCTGATGAGATAGTATAGTTATGATATATAAAGATTTTAATGACCAATTAGGTAGATTTTCACCTAAGAATTAATATCAAAACTCTATGAGACATCATACCTTATCTATTAGCCAAATAACTCCAAAAATAAATCAACTTCACGAATATTCATCAAAATTTATCAAATAACTTATTTCCATGCCTACAAATCAGAAATATTCACTAAAATACATAAGAATATTGGGTTGTTTGAACATCAAATATTTACTTTCTTTTGTATGATAATGTTTCATCGAAATATTATGATAATGAGATATATGTTTTTTAGATGAAGGGTAAAAAAAATATAGGATCTCTAATTGCTTTGTGAGCCTTCAAGACTTAATCAACCATGAGCTATCACTATTGTGGATAATCTTATTGTGGTTGCATATTCGGTATACTTGTCCCCATCCACCAAAGTTGCACATTAACCTAACAATTAACAACTCTATAATTCTAACTTATTTTATGAAATTTATCAACTCACCTTGACTATTATTGGCTTAATTAGCACCATACTCTTATCAATTTACTTATTTCAACCTTGCAATTCTACCCATTGAAACCATTACAAAGAAAAGATGGTTAGTGGGCTATCACTTTTAATCGATGTATGCCCATTACTTTGTGTCTCATAGTTTTCTTATCATTATCAATCATGTCCAATACAAAGCTTCCATTGGATTAGTGGAACCCTAAATCAAGCTTCTAAGAAACACGTATAACCATTAACATTCAATATATCACAAAATTATAATTATTCATTACAAACCACATCCATCATACAAAATTACATAAATCAATATTAGATTCCAAAGTAGCCTACTAATTGGGAGGGATATGAGAAGTAATTTTGGAATCATCCCATTGAATCATGTATTCCCAAAGGCAGTCAACATTAGTATCTAGGCTTCAAATCTAGTTCTCAATCCAATCTATTTCATGTTGACTCTATTCTATTTCCCTACTTAGGGTGGTATTGATGTGATTTCTGATTCTCCACACACAAGTCTTTTGTCTCTCGAGTGTTTTGTCTATCTCTTAGTGTGAGTTGAAATTTGTTAAGTCTAACTTTTATATCCCTAGGTCTAGAGGTGTCAACCGGGCCGGGCCGGCCCGGCCCGGCACGAGGCACGGCACGGTTCGGTCGTGCCTGGGCCGGCCCGGCACGGTTTTTAACCGTGCCCGTGCCCGTGCCATGCCCGGTTAAAAACCGTGTCGTGCCGTGCCGGGCCTCGCCCGAGCCGGTTTCACGCGGGCACGCATGGGCGTGACCCGTCCCCTCCCGAAAAAAAGACCGCGAGTCGGGTCTGATTGGATCCCAACCCGCGATCCCGACTCCCAACCCGGCACGGCTCGGTCTGTCGTGCCTATGGGCCGTGCCGTGCCCGGATGGTTTTAAACCGTGCCGGGCCGGGCACGGTGGCATGGTCGTGCCCTAAAAAAACGGGCCGGTCCGTTTGACACCTCTACCTAGGTCCCATTGGTAATTTTAGTATCTTTAATGAATTTTATATTATTATGTTTGGCTGAATTCATGATAAAGAATTATGTTGAATCACTTCTATAACAATCATGTCATGGAATACCATGTATAATATCATTGCAATGTTATGGATGTATTAGGATGATGTTATGACATGATAGAAAGTCATGACTAATGTCAGTCATACCCTTGTGCCTTGAGTATGATGTCAAAAAAGTAAAAAAATGTCACACCATAATATATCTTTGCAAAATATTTTTTCCATTTTTGTAATGATAATGTTACGGCATGAAAAGTATGTTGTAACTTCATATTATTCTTCCGCATCATGGCTTCATTTTGATATTATGACTAAGAATCAATATATTGAATGCTGTAATGTGAAATCAACATCATGGCCAAACATGTGCTTTAGGAGAAATATGGTTGTGACTTAGAAATATTGTTATGGTCAAGAAGAAGGTGTTTCAACATTGAAATACTTTGTGACAATGTGATAGAGTTATGATGTATAATGAATATCATGACTACTATGTAGAGATCTGGCTAAGAAAAGCTTCTCATGCCTACTTCAAAGGTGTGTGTTAGAATTAGTATTATCATGACATTGAAAATGTTGCACCTTCACTTCACTCTTATGCACTTCAATTATGTTTTTCACCAAATATGTCGTTTGAACTCAATTTAAATTTGATTTCACTACATGTATCAAAAACTCATCAAAAATCATTTTGCATGAAATACAAGTATTTTATGCCTCATTCTAGTATATACATCAAATGAAACCAAGTCAACTACAACCATATAAATGATACTTTTAGTGTCGAACGAATCCTCATACTTACATTTCCTCATCCTAGAGAAAGATAATCTTTTTCATCCTTAGATGCTCTTTATTTTTATAGGAGGATTAAAAAAATCAAAACATGTGACATATGTACATGAAGATGATTACTAGGTTGGTTGTGGTTTTGCATCAAACTTATTTAGTAGAAACTAAGCTTTAGATGGCTCAAATCAAAATATGAATTTATAAATCTTCCTTGTATCTCTCTTATTATTCAAGGTTCAATCCATCATTCTGGAATTGATGTTGCACCGCTCATCTTGCCTCTTGCCAATCAAGTTGAGGGTCTTCTCAAAAATCTCATGAGTATGATACATATTCTTCTGATTCACAATGCACATCTACAAATCTTTTATCCAATTTTTTCTTCTAAAGTTAGTAGTTGCTTCCATCTCTTCATCTATTTTCATTATCAACGTTTTCATTAAGGTCTTCACTTGTTCTTCTAATTTCTGCTAATGGGACATGGATAGCCCTTCCTTTGCATTCAGATACATTCTTTATAATGTATCATTTTGCTTGGCTTTTATCATGTATTTATATTTCTTATTCTTCATGTATATTTCCCACCGACTCTCTCTCCTTCAACTCTACTATAAAGTAGTTGTGCATACTTTTCAACTCTTCATTTAATCGAGTTTCTCTATCATTAGTCTCTAATTTTTTTGCTCTTCAACAAGGTTAGGAATTTTCCAAGTCTTTTTCCCAATATATACTTTTTCTTAATTTTCAAGAGTGATTCTTCATCTAAATTATCATCATCTCACCCACTTTTTCATTACATTTCATCTTTAGGGAAAGATGGCCCTTCCTCTCTAACATCACCTAGTTCTTCTCCTTCAAATATTAGCTATTTTTTTTATCTTCAAGTCCTCTCTTCATGCTTGAAAATATCATGAGGGATATTCATTAGCATAATTTATTTATGTCTGGATATCTTAGAGGAGACTCCTTTGGCATGACATAAAACATACTAAGGGAGGGATGAATAATGTGATCTGAGAATCTTCTTCCTTGGGTAGTCCAAAATAAACTTCTCTAATATCATGTCAACAATTATCAAAAATATCAAGATTTCCATATCTTAATTGATAGTACAGATATGAAGGTTAGACTATAATATTGAAAATGGAATATAAAGCTAAATGTTGCCCTCTTCAGTCAAATCTTCACTATGTGTTCATAAGGATTCTTCATTATTCCTCTCAAATTTTTATTCCTGTCTAGCAATATTTTGGTGATCATCTCTTATAGTTAGGTTTTATTTTTATGGGTTTAAATTTTTCATTCTCCAAAATCTCTTTCAATTGCAAGGTTTCATAGATAAAATTCCTATCAAAATGCACAAATATTCCTTGTTTGACAATTCATACATTGACCCTTGGGGGTCATTTGGCATGCATATGCCATTGTGTTAATATGTAATTGAGTGTTTAGAGAAATATTTTAATAAATATTTATTTTAAAATAATTTGAGGAATGTTAGTGAAATTAAAGTTATTTTGAGTGAAATTAATAGACTTGATAGAGCAATAAGTTAGATGGGAGAAATGAGATAGAGAGTCATGATATTTTTCATATCATGACTTAGTTACACCTTCCATGATCTTATTAAGTACTTACAATATTATTTATTGATTTTAATTCTATAAAACTAGTCATGAAAATCTGTATAAACCATGACTTTAGTATCAAATTGATACACTATTTTCACTATACAATGTAGTCCTCATGATCACTACATTTTCTTGGAATCATGGCCACATGATCTCTAAAATATAATGATAGCGTTAATCTTATTTTTATGTCCCACAGCCAAATACCTCACTAGTAAAAGAAATCATGGTATTTTCAAGCATAGAGACTTAATCAAAATAAAGCCAAAATACTAGGTAAAATTAGTCATAACAATATTATTTGTCATGACTTTATGCATCATAGAGAATTACTCTAGTCATGACATTTGCAGTCTCTATAACTATTTGTTACAAAAAGTACTTACTTTAACAATGGTATTTCCAGTACCACAACTTTTTACTCTAATGAGAAAATACCAAAGTAGTGACTATTTCTAGCACCATGATTTTCAATTCCATAGAGAAATTATCTTGGTCATGCATTCCAAGCAACATGACATCATGTTTCGAATGTGAGTTACTTGAGTCATGATATTCATCATTATCATGACTTAGTACTCTATAAAATATTTAAAAAGACAAAAATTATGATCTCAAGCAAACACCATGACTTTTAGTTAAAAGAATCATAAGAATCGATGTATAAAACTAATACTTAGAAAAAAAAAGAAAAAGAGAGAAAAAAGAAATTGGATTTCATGCAAAGATCAACAAACTCTAGGTGTTATGACTTTCAATCCCTAATTAAGAGAAAATCTAAGATGAACATGAGTAATAATTATTTGAGATAGAATTTTGAGACTTAGATCCTCATTAAGCTTTCATTGGAACCCTCGATTCCATAAGATACCATTCAAAATATCTTACAATAATTATTCCCTAAAGTTAGTATAAATTAAAATCTAGGATTATTTTTTATGTATTGATGATGTGATATTATAATGTTTATATTTGTGGTCATATTTTGGTTTGGATGTTGATGGATATTGATGGTATATAGATCTAAAATTTAACATTTTTATAATTATGTAAGTTTATGCATGTTGATTATGATGTTGATAGGTATTTCTTTGACACGTATGCGTTATGATAAAAAAAGTGATAACTCCACTAATCTTCACTTATGAAATAAATATATATATATAAATTTGAGATTGAGATGAAATTAATTATTGTGAGTATGATACTTATGCAACTAAAAGCACAAACATATTTAAGGCCAATCTATTATGCATATTCTAGAAGAATAAACCTTTGAGTGATGTGAGGATTAAGTAAAATATATAATCTATGAATTTCACCATAGTATGAGAGTCATGTGTTGGCCATGGTAGATGATGGTATGTATGTCATGAGACACAGACAAGTAGATGTGATTCTTATGGTGGTGATAGTTATTCAGTTTCCAAGCTATCAAATATTCTTATATATTTTGATAGTTTATGATGATGTGTAAACATAAAAATGGAGAAATTATGGATTGATTTTTTAATTTTGGAGTTTTGTCAAATTTTGATGAATAGTCATAAAATTAAGAGGTTTTTGGATGTGTTTAGATGAGGTGTTAGAGTATAGAGTCTTGCATACTTTTAGCATCTATTCTTAGCTAAAACTCTACCTAATTGGTAGAGTCAATCTTTGTATGTCACGATCCTACTAACTCATTAGCACAATCTTTTCTACTATGCAATACATTCTTTATGATTGTATTAATATTATAGAGTCATATCCAGGCTTTTCTCATAAAAGTTAAATGGTTATGATATTAATTCTACATCATATCAATTAGGTACCTCACTAGTGCTAAATGTCATGACCAAGTCCAAGTGTCATGACTTTATTTTTAATATGGCTCAAAAGTCTCAAGTCAAAGCCATGACATTTTTATAAAGTCATAACTTTTTAGCTACAAAAAATTATAGAATCAATATTATTCAAGCCAAAGTCATGGTAATTATTCAATGTTATAAATTTTAGTACACTAAATATTATATAGGATATTACTTGAATATGATCATTTCCCAAGGCCATAACTCTTATCTTCAAAAAAATAAATTACCATGACTTATATATATGGGCTAATTGCTAGCATTGTGGTATCCTTGTAGTGCCATGGTGACATGATATATGAGAGAAATGAAGACAAGTGTCATGGTCACTCACAGCACCATGAACACTTGAGATATATGAAGGAAAAATTATGTCATAGTCATTTTCCAAAATTATGGCCATGGGATTCACAAGAGAGACCTTTTTTGTAACATAACTATTTTCAATAACTTCCTACTTAGGGTAATGCAAAATTGCCCAAGTATAAAAGTGAAAGATAAAGAAATTCATATAATCTTTCATTTTTATTTCTCTCCCACCATGCAATAAGGAAAGTCATGACACAACTACCTAACCTTAGGGGTGAATTTTATACTTCCTTGGGGTTCTACAAGAAATCAAGAGATGCAACGCCTAATGCAATCTTTATAGTTGAGGAGGCACAATTTTCAAACCCCCCCTCCCCAAGATCATTTTTGGAAATTTTATCAAAATAGTATGTGGTCTAGGGTTTGTATAAATTGATGTATGTGATGAGACAAGAATTTTAATTAATGAATGTGTTTAATTTATATTGTAATATGAATATTCATTGATAGGTGATTAAATAGAACTAGAACTATTATTTCAACTATTGGTGGGTTTTTGAGAGATTTCATGGTGGATTGTGATAGGTAAACTATGATGCTCACTTGTGCATATAGAAGGAAAAATATGACATCCATTCCAACTATAATAGGTAAAATAAACTTATATAAAAACCCAAAAGTATGAATACTTATGAAGCTTCATAAGCTTTATAAGTATGATGCTTATAATCTAAAAGTATGAATACTTTTACACACTAATTTATTATACTTGTCTTAAAAGAGATAGTTCTCAATTAAGATGTATGATATATAAAATGTTATTTAAAGGATTTCATCTTTAGTATGTGATTCACATCATCACAAAGGAGAAATATGGCAAGCAATCCTAGGGATAATTACTAGTATGTTGTGACTCATAAGGTAATGACAGAACTTGTGAATTATTTTTCCTCATATGGTTCTCACTGGTAAAACTTGAGAGAATAATATGTTAATTATATGAATATGATACTTATGAAGCTAAAAGTATAAATTCTTATAAACCATGACAATCATTGATCTTTATGATAACTAAGGTAGGAGAATAAGAGTGTCCATACAAAATAATCACCAAGGATAGTTGATAAAGTTGTCTAAAAGGTATGAGATTGTGAATAACTTTTATGTAGAGATAATTTGGTCTCAGTTATTATGTACCAAGGGGACATCCATTAGAAGACCACCATTGGAATGGGCTCAAAGGTGACAACTACCTTATATGTAGTTAGGGCAATGAGTCATTAATCAATACCCCAATATTCATTCTATGTATAGACATAATATATGTTGAGTTAATTTAAACATACATCATATAGATTATATAAATAAACACATGGATCAAAGATTGTTCATAATTTGAATATTCATTTTACTAGAAATGAATTATCTAACTGTTGAATAATTTAACTATCGATATAATTTCTATGAGATTAATATCTCGATGAAAATTCTCTTTACTACTTGTATAATCTGTGTACTTGTTGATCTCTATTGATAAGATATTCATATTAATGAGCTTTTAGAATATTACCTAATCGATAAAATTAGGTGGCATAATAAAGTTGTAACATATTTTTGGTACTATTGCTGGCAATTATTTAGTTTGATTAATTATTATGAGTTGACCTAATTATCCTTGTAAAAGAATAATTCCCTTTTAGCAATTTAGGTAGTATTGAATTTGATAAATTTTGATAATAATACATATTATGACTTGTTAATTTTTTTGGAAAGTAGATAGTTTTATTTTGATTTTTCTTTATATCCTTTCAATTTTAGCACTATTTTTTTGAGCCGAAACTATAGAATTTATCTAACCTCTCTAGACTCAAAAATCAAAAAAAAACTCGAAGAATACTTACAAACAAAGATCAGATAAAGACTATTGAAGGTCACAACTCATCCACCACCATAACTTGGGAAACTTCTGGAGGCCCATGATGATAGATAAGTATTTGGGCATTCAATTGCAATTGTTGAAAGCTAACTTCTTTGAGTTAAAGATGAGCCTTAATCTCATAGCTATGTATTAGAATTTTTTTATCAATGTATATATAATGATTATATTGAACATAACATCATTAAATTGTTTTGAACATAATACAATATCACAAGGAACAAGAAGAACGTAACACAACCACAACTAATACCTATTTTAACCTGGTACACTAGTTGTTCAATACAACTAACTATGTCCACCAAAAAAGTGAGTAGTATGTACAGATTTATTAACCCAAAATATTTCAGTACATAATTGACAGAGAGAGAAGAAGAATAGAGCACACATTTGTGATTATGGATACAACATATATATATATATAGAACAATTAGGTTTTACATAAAACAAAAATGAGTATGATCTTCAGAGCAGATCAGGTCATACTCCAAAAATTCTCTCAACCCATTAACTAGGCAACGAGACCCCCGTTATTATCCCAATTCCATGTATCTAATATCTCAATATATTGGTACCTACACCTATAAATAAAATAGAGAAACAAAACAAAGGGTTAAAAAAATAGATAACAAAACAAATTATATATTATACTATGATTTAGTTGCATTAGAATATTCAAAGGGCATTGGAGGATCCTAATAGACATGTCATAATATTTCAGAAGCTATGTGACATGATAAAAATAAATAAAATTAGCCATGATGTAATAATGTTATATTTATTTTTATTTTCATTAAGTGATAAAGCCTAGAGTTTTTTGTAATGTTTATGTCAAATTCTATTGAGAGTTGGGATGAACTATTAAAAATCTTTCTCACAATTTTTTTTACCTCAAATTTCATCTTAATTATAGAGCAAGATAAGTAAATTATAGCAAGATGAGCATGAGATAATATACTATGTTTAGAACTATTTTAAGGAGCTATTGAGAAGATATCCTCAATATAAATTTGAGTTGCGATTTCAAGTCCAAACCAACTATAAAGAGATGAAATATATGATGAGATGCAAGTTTGATGAGGCCACTAGAGGGTCGATTATGAATAAATTATTAGAGGAAGCATATTATTTATTTGAGGAGCTAGCAAAAAATAACTATGAAAATCCAATGGAATGCTCATTTAGGTGATGACAAACTAGAATATTGGAGTTAAATCTATTCACCACATTTGAAGTCAAGATGGAAGAACTTTTTAAGAAGCTTGACACCCAAGAGAACAGGAGAAGATTATTGGGAGAGATCATCATTTTACATTTGCATAAAGTTGTAGACTTGGATCATGTTTATTTAATTGAAGAAGTCAATCAAGTACAAAGCAAAGGGTATATGTTTTGGCCCAACAATAATATCCCAATATATTAGAATCCAAATATTTGAAACCATGAGAATTTTTTATATGGAGGCTATGGAAATGGACTACAAATATTGAGCAATCTTTTAGAAATATTAGGAACAAGGTGATAAGCAATAATAATCAAAGAATCTCAAGTTTTAATTTTCAGCCATCTCGAATAGAAAAAAAGGCAAATTTGTAAGAAAGTTTATAGGCTATCTTAGCAGAATTAAAGAAAAGATATAATACCTAGAATAATTAGATGAGAGTGCTTGAAGAAAGAATAAATCAAATGAATTTGGTGTTGAGAAATATAGAGACTCAACATTGATAATTAGTATTATCAATGAAGAAAATAAGAGTATATGAACTATCAAGTGATATGAAAGCAAATCCAAGCAATCACTCCTATATATTAATTAGAAGTACAAAAAAGTTGCAAAGCGAGTTTGAACAAAAGGATACTAAAACTTTTGGAGATGATGCCACCATGACTCTTCCAAATGTCATGTCTCTAAAGCTACAAATGTATTTTGAATAAAAGGATTTTAAAACTTTTGAGGGTGATAACATCCTGACTTTTCCAAAAGTCATATCTTTAACTAAATGTTTCCAATAAGTCATGGCCTATATAGAACAAAACTAGAAGAATGAAGGATATGAAGCCATGGATCCTAACAAAGCCATGACTCCAAAAGAAGTACATGCCCAAATTTCACGTGAAGATGCAAAAAATGAAGAAACAAAGGAGCGAATGGATATTATCCAAAGCTATGAAGATAAAGAAAAGACTTAGAATGAAGCTAAGAGTGAGCTTTTGATGAATATTTTATGATCATAATGATTTAGAAAGAAAAAATTAGATGAACACTTTGAGAAGTTTCTCAATTTATTTTAGAAATTATAAGTGAATATATCATTTGCTAAAGCTCTAGCCTAATTGTTGAACTATGTGAAATTTATGAAAGACATGATGAGTAGTAAGAAGAAGTTGGAGACATATGGGACCATGAATATAATTGAGAAGTATAGTGCAATCATTCAAAAAAATTTTTAAGTAAATTGAAAGATCTTTGAAGTTTTACTATATCTTGCATTATTAGATATCACACCTTTCAAAAAGTATTATACAACTAGGGATCAAGTGTCAATTTGATACCCTTGTCAATTACATCAATATTAAATCTTGGCATATTTACTCAAGTATCTTTCTCACTCCAAATGGATGACCAGACTATCAAATTTCAGGATGAGATTATCAAAAATGAATTGGTTAAAGTACGTATATTTATTTTTTTAGTGGATTTCATTATATATAATATGGAGGAAAAATATGCACCATTAATATTAGGATGACCATTTTAGACCATGGGACAACCCTTATCAATATCAAGCTAAGAGAATTCACTCTTTTTATCAATGAGGAATAAGTAAAGTTTAATCATTACAATGACTTGTAGAGTCTAGACAATAATGAAATGTGGTATTGGATAATAGAAAATCCCTTTTGAACCACAATGCAATATAAAATAGACTTATGATGGAAAGATTTTCTAGAAGACTATAGGCCAGATGAAGATGAAGAATACATAGTAGAAAATAACTTTTAGAGCTGTGATGGTGACAAATACAAGAACTACAAAGAAAAACTAATACAAAGAACTATTATGAAGTCATTATACTCTTTGAAGTCATGACCTTGCAAGAATTTTATGTTAACAACTCCAAGGAAGCTAAGAGAAAAATGAAGAAAGATAAGGTTAAGACAAAAATTATGGAGGATTCAGTTGAACACATAGCCATGGCGATGCACATCATCATGATATTAGTTTGGCAGAATGAAAATGGTCAAGGAAAGTTTGAAGACTAGATATGGTTGTCCATAACATTGGAACTTTTGTGTTACATAATACAAATGACCAATAAAAGCTTGAAGACAATTTCATGTTTGTGTCCACTACTATAAATTTAGGATAAATAATGAATTATTCCATCAAAAACTTAAATACAAAGTCATGGGTTTGCTCAGTACCATGATTATGGGTAAGGAAAAGCTTCAAAACAAAAATGAGACTTTACTCAGTACCATGACTATGGGTAAGGAAAAGCTTCAAAACAAAAATGTGATTTTACTCACTACCATGACTTTAGGAATCTAGAAATAAAATGACATGGAAAAGTTAAAAGGGAAAGCCATGACTATGCTTAGCACTATAAAATTTGGGGATCCAAAAATAAAAGAGATTAGCCAGAACATAAGAAGAGGTTGTGAAATTCACTAAAGTCATGACATACAACTAATAGTACATATCCAAAGATCTTGGTTGGAAGAAAATTGGTTTGATGGTCTAGTGAAGGACATTAAATATAGCGCTGATTGGGAGGCAATCCAAGAATTTTTTTCACATGTCATGTAATGAGTACTTATATCCACCATATAAATGAATGTACATATCCAAAGGCCCATAATTTATAGTTGTAGAACTTGAACCCCACTACGAATGTCAATATGTTCTCTTAAAGATATTCCACTATCTTTAGATCCTATGATACTCAAAACTAGTCATATAATTTTTTATAGATGGTGAAAAAATTTTGTTATGGAGGAAAAAGTTATTGCTCAAGGATGATCAACTTTTGAACTATAATGAGTTTTAATGAATAAACATTGAATCAACATGTTTTTGAAAGTATTTAACTAAGGGGGTAGAATATTAAGTCTTACATAGTTTTGGCTCCATTCATGGCTGAAACTCCTGCCTAATTGGTCATGGTAATCTTTGTATGTCATGACCTATCAACTAGTTAGCACAACCCTTCCACTCTATAATACATTCTTTGTTGCTACAAAATTATTATAGAGTTGCATACATACTTACCTTATAAAATTTAAAATGGTTGCAATATTAATTATATGTCATAGCAACCTAGTACCCCACTAGTGCTAAAGGTTTTAGCCAAGTCCAAGCATCATGACTATATCTTTAATATGACTTGGTAATCTCAAGTCATACCTCTAGCCTTTTTATAAAGCCATGAATTTTAAGCTATAGAAAATTATAGAGCCAATATTACTCAGGCCAAAGTTATGATAATTATTCAATATCATAACTTTTGGTAAGCTAAAGGTTATAAATAATATTATTTGAGTATGATCATTCCCCCAAGGTCATGACTTTTATCTTTAAAGAAAAGCAAAAGTATTACTTTTATATATGGGCTAATTGCTAGTTCCACAATATCTTTGCAGTACCATAGTGACATAATATATGAAATAAGTGGAGGAGAGTGTCACATCCACTGATAGCATCATGGGCACTTGAGACATATGAAAAAAAAATGTGTGATGTAGTCATTTCTCAGTGCCATGCTTATAAGATACTCAAAAGAGACTTTCTCAATTTCACAGCTATTATTAGTACCATGGTCATATAATAATCAAAAATACATATTCCAAGGCATGACCATTTCATGACACCATGACCATGTAATAATATGAGAGTCCCTTCAATATTCTATGAGTTTTCCTAGTGTCATGGACCCTTATGATGAACAACATGATCGGTGCATTAAGTTTTGGTTACTTCATGATATCATGACTTTGCATTACAAAAAAGATTGGGATGCATTTTAGGGTCATGATCATTTTCTTGAGCAATAACTTCAAGCCTAAGAGTTGAAGGCCAAAATTAATATTTCTAAAAGTCACAACTTCATATTTAGAGTAATGCAAAATTACCCTAGTATAAAACTAAAAGCAATGTAATTCCTAAAGATTTCTAGAATGTTATTACTCAAAAAGATTCTTTTTCACTTCTTATTCTAATAAGTCACAACTTCTTCTTATACTAATAAGTCACAAAACTTTTTATACATTGCACTTCTTATCTTGTATGTTTTTGGGGTTTGAGTTGAACTTTTTTATGATTGTTGCATTACCCCTTTCAGAATATCAACACATTTGCATCCAATTTTTTTCTCAATTATCTTCTAGAATGGTAGGATTATCTATTTGAATCCTTTTTCATCCATGAAAGGATTCAATGCAAAGTTATTGGAGATCCAATTTTTTTCCTTCTTTGACAAAAATGTCATGTCATGTGATGTAAGTTGAGTTATAGTCATGTCGAGGCTTGCCTTGCTTTACTTTCCCTTAACCTTCTGATTGCTTTCAACTTCATCTTTTCTTCCTCTAAGCTTTGACATAAATATTTCTTTATTCAACATGGTATTAATCTTTGGTATAGAACTTCATCAAATAGAGTTCATCAATGGTGGTGTAAGAAAAAAAAAAATCAAAAATAGTTTTAGTGTTATGAATTTTTATATAGTATCGAATTGATGTCATGACTTTTAAAAATATAGCCCAACAAAGTACGAGGAGTCCCACAATATAAGTCATAATGTTAAATTGTTGTCATGACTTATTCTCACAAAACCATGACTAGGTTTTTTGTTAGACATGATCTATGGACATTCTAAGAAGAAGTTATCATGATTGATTTTGAGTGTCATGACTTATTTTGTTGGATGAGAAGTCATGTATAATATCATAAATTGGTTTGACATCGAGAGATCTTTTAGTCTATGGGTTTTGTGTATGAATCAATTGAATGTATAAAAAACTACTATCACACTAGTGAAAAATAAATGTTTGGATTGCCTTGAAAGAAACACTATATTTAATGTTTTTAGCTAAACTAATATTCAGGTTTAGTATCTCCATTGTAACTTCTACCTACCAAGCAATCATTTCAATATAGTATATGATCTTCTTCCATTTCGTGCTCTCCATGACATTGGTCAATATGTTGAAAACAATATGAAGGCTTTGCTAACTTGCTCATAATTTTCTCCTTCTTCAAAAGCTTTTCTTGCATTTCATCCTTTATTTTCAGTATTTCTTCTTTTTTTTCATCTCTTCAATCTATTTTTGCATTTCTTCATTTTTATGTTATATCACTTTTTTTTTTACAAATTATCTTTAATTTCCTGCATCTTCTACCACAACCACTCATCAAAGAAATTATTGTGATTGGAAGTTTAAGATAAAGAGCTCCGTATAAAACTTTGATAAAATATAGATGCATGGTATCAAGATTGTACCCATTTTTTTGGCTCCACTCCAATGGCCTAATGTAAATATACACAACATTAATCTCTATAGTCTCTATAAAATGATCTATCACTTGAGAAGCAATAGCAACCATATTCTCCATAGCTTCCTATAATTATACAATATATAATAACATTGAATTTTATAACAACATAAAGACTTTGTGGGTTACAACATGAAAGCAACATACATATCAAACAAATAATTGATGTATATATTGTAACTCATATCTTTTTGGATTATAAAATGTAACTAACAAATAGGTCCAAACATAATATCTCATGCTTATTTCATGAAACTAGGTTTAAACCATCATACAACACACATATCATGAAACTAGTAATATCCTTAAGATAATTTGTTAGCTAGTGACATAACACAAAAAACTACCACATTAAACCAGCATTGGAACCCATCACACAACACATGAAACCAGTGCATCAAACTATCAATAACTTATTAAATATTAAGATAAAATTTAAGTGAGTTATTATAGAGTCATTATATAATAACTCATTAATACTATAAATAAATAAAAGATACTTTACATAGGAAATTAATTGTTGTGGTTTCCAAAATTTAATTTTTTTATATTTTCTTCTTTTACATATTATAATTCACATAATACACTGAAAGTAAAAAATAAGAAACTCATATTAATATCATTTGACTGCTAGTCTATAAATGATCTACCCTTCTTGTGCATACACTTGAACATCTCAAATGGTGTTGGTGGACATCCCAACTTACTCTTTTGAAAAAAAAAATATTAGCCAATGATGTGCATGAAATATTATCATTAATTTAATATCATTTGTATTTACAAAGTTAAAATCAAAATAAATTAGTAATGATACTATTACCAAATTTAAAGAATGTTGGGAAGTCTTTTTTAAACCATCAATATGTGGGGAAGGTCATGATCTTTCACTTGCTTTCTCTGATCGATGATTTTGTGATGCCATCTGAGATAAGACCTTGAACTATTCACTATTCATGTATTCTTACTATTTTATCTAAACATCTAGAGGAACGCTACTTGGTTTTGCATCTTTATCATAATTTTTTCTCTATTTTCTAAGATTATCATTATATATAATACTAGCCATATATTTTCATATATCCTTCACAAAGATCAACAAAGCATTATTCCATTTATATCTTTTTTGCAAAAAATAAAAAAAAAAGAACATTACTTTATGATACATTTTTATGATAGTTTTTAATATTAAAATAATTGGATATCTTGCTACATTCATCAAATTATACTAAAAATTCTTCCCAATAATATTCTTTTCATATTTGATGGAACTTTACTTCACTTAATATCCTCCACAACTAGTTTCTCCTTAAAAATATTTTTGATTATACCAGAAGCAGAAGGAATATATCTATAAATAATTTAACATTAACATGTATATATACATATAAACAAACAACAGCCATACTTATATTACTAAGTTCATATTTTCTTTATTTATATTATTTATCTAAAACATAGTATTGCAAACATAATTTTAATTTAGAATGATAATGTTGGATCAGTAACAAAATCATAGTTAGTTATTAAAAAAAATTACTAAATTTTAAACAAAAACATTCATTAAAAATTGTATGAATAGTTCTAAAATAAATTAATTATAAACAAAAAAAAAATCTAATAATGCATGAAATAGTAAATTTATGTAAGGGACATAATTCTTATTGTCAAGAGTATGCTAAATAAATATTTTATCATAATTTTTCATGTAAATCATAGATTGTGAATATCTAGCTATTATCAATGTTATAGTAGTAACACATGTACCTCCTATGATTAGTAGGATGGAACTAGCAATACTAGCTGGTATAGAATGAGATAAAGATGAAATGTTAGTGGTACGTGTGTGTAAAGATGAGGTGATGCCAACATATCCTTTATACATGTAGTTAAATATGGAAAAATATATGCAATGTGTCACTGAATAAATATTGAATTCCTCAGCCACTTGAATTATTGACTTCATGAACTATTTGTTGACTTCCTCTACCTCTCCCCAAGGATAGAGATCCTAATCCACTTGAATTGTCATTTCTCATACCTAATTCAATTTTCATAAATATAAAAATTACAAAGATAAGAAATAAAGGTAATGAATATGTCATACTACAAAAACATCATGACAAACACATTCAAATTTATATTTTTGAAAAACTTTTTTTAATTGAATATTTAAATTGTAGTAGTAACAACATAAGTAATATAAGTTAACATAAAAGTCAAGAAATATCTACTCATCATTAGAAATTTGAAACAAATCATCTCTATCTTAATATTTATCCTCATCTTATTATGCAATTAATTCTTCCACATTTAACTACTTCAATATCTACATCATTAATATCTAAATAGTTTTTATTTTCACCAATCAATTTTTCATGCCCATCATCTGTCACATGATTGATTGGATGAATTTCCACAATATTCTTTTGAAATGTAAGTATTTGTGATGATGTAACTTTGACATCTATTTCAAGAACTTACTTAGCTAATCTAAGTTTTATCTTACAAATAGCCTATTAATCACTAGCATTTCTTCTTGTGGCTGGATAAGTGGTGTAACACACATGTTCTGCTTATACCAAAAAAATGAATGGCTCATTCTTACGATAATATTTCTTAAGGTGAACATCTACAAGGCTGTATTGATGATAAATTCTAATACCCAAATTTGGAATGAGATCAAACCATTCACACTTAAACAGAATTATCATATTAATTGGTAAAGTAGGATACTACAAGTGTAGAATTTTTATCAATTGACTATGAAAGTTAATATTAGATGTAGTATGATTAAACCTCTTAATGCATACACCACCATTTTATTGTATCTCTATTTGAATCATGTTTTAAAGTGTGAAATTTGTATCCTTTTACATAATGTATGGAATACATCTATAATTTTTGTAATAGTAATTTTGCAAGATCCTTTATTTGTCTTTTACATAAATTTGATGACAAAAAATAGACCTAGGGGAGGATAAAAACTATAACAAACTTATATACTATGACATGTTATTAATTACAAGAAAACATGTTAAGTTATATACATGACAAATTTTTCAAACTAAGATGCAAAATCATTGTCAAGTTTAGCATCAATTACAGCATCATTAATATATGGTTCTCTTTGCCTTACTTCCTTGGCATAAATTGGACAAAAATAAGATTACAATTATTTTGAATATTAACATAGGTATATTACATTCCATGAGAAAGAAATTATAATGTAAAATGATTATAAATCTTACTCAGTATAAGATTTAACTTCCTCATAGTTTAACAAGATATATGTATGCACAACATGATACTCATGGTCAACCAAAAAATCTCTTGATTTTGCACTACCATATGATCAGCCCGCATGGGTAAAAATAAAAATCTTATCATCTTCTTCCTAATTCATCATCGATTTAGAATGCAATGTCATCACCATATTGATGAAATGCAAAATTTTAAAATTTAAAAATTTTAACACTAATATTTGCAAGTCATATTTACAAAGGTCATATTTAAAATGGTAATATTTACAATGGTCATATTTTTTTGTATATATATAAATATGATATTTCATCTCTTATTATCATAAACCTTAAATCTTTTTATTGGCATTACACTAAATTTTGTGTTTGGCTCGCCATCCTCTTATAAACATGGTTCTTAGTGATTTAGACTCTGATGACGAATTGGAGATGGTAACAATTTGTGTAATTGAAATGAACTAACTCAATAACAATGAAATCTCTGGTGTATGTCGTGGTTCCATTCAAGACTATTCAGTTATTTTTTGTAATCAAGTTCAAGGGAATAAGAAATTATTTCGTGATTATTTTTGCTGAACCGCCCATTTATCCCCTAATTTTATTTCGAAGAAGGTTTTGAATGAATCAAACTCTTTTCTTTGTATTCAATGGTGGAAAATTATGATCCATATTTTGTCCAAAAAAATGTTGTTGGAATTACTAGCTTGTCTTCCCTTCAAAAAGATGACTTTAAGGATGCTTGCTTATGGAGTTGTAACAGATACTATTGATGATTATGTGAGGATTGGCAAAAGTATTGCAATAGAAAGTTTAAAAAGATTTGTGGAGTGATAATATCAATTTTTTCTAATGCATATCCTAAGTCACCAAACAACGATGATATTGCTAGATTATCAATGTGTACCAATCATGGATTTCCCAGGTTGTTGGGTAGTAATTATTGTATTCATTGGAAATGGAAAAATTGTTTAATAATATGGAAATGTATGTATTTTGGTCACATCAATGAACCAATAATTATTTTGGAAGCAATCACTTCATATGATATGTGGATTTGGTATGCCTTTTTTGGGTTATCTGGATTGCATAATGATATCAAAGTACTAGAATGTTCTTCTATTTTTGCCCACATTTTAGAAGGTTGGGCTCCTCCAACCAATTTTTTTATCAATGGAAATGATTATATAATGAGGTATTACCTTTCTGATGCTATATATTTAAAATGGGCAATATTTGTCAAATTAACTCCATGTTCAAAAGACAATAAGCAAATACATTCTGCAAAATCTCAAGAGTCAACAAGAAAGGATGTTGAGCGAGCATTTGGAGTGTTCCAAGCACATTTTTCTATAAAGCACGGACCAACATGTTTATGGAAATTTGAACTGCTAAAAGATTTTATGAAGGCATGCATAATATTACATAACATGATTATTGAGGATGAGAGGAATGTTCATGAGTTGGACTTTACTTATGATACAATGGATGAGCATCTCACTGTCACGATCATACCTGAACGAAGTTCAAAACTTCTTAAATTAATTAATACTCAACATTGTATTAGAGACACAGAAATTCATTCCTAAACTCCAAGCAGATCTAGTCGAGCATCAGTAGAATATGCATGGAAATTACTAGGCACTACTAAAGCAAATGCTATTACAGTACTTGATCATGATTAATATTGTATAAATTTGTTTGTGTATTAATAACAAAGAATTACATATTCTTTCCCAATATTTTCATTTAGCAGCATTGATAATATTCATCTTACAACTTAGGCATGCAACTCATATCCATCAACATAATTTGATATTCCTTTCATTTGCTTAATTTTTGTTTTCTCTTTCTCTTATAGTAGACGTTGCTCCTAATATAATAGATGCTGTTGTTCTTGAAGATAACATTTTTCCTTCATTGCAATTTTTTTCTCATTCACAACGTTTTCTCTTTCCGCATCACCACTAAAAGATTAACAAGTTCAAGTTTTTTTGAATCATCTCCAGCTTCTTTGCTCTAAGATTTTCAGAGTCATGCTTTCTCAGCTTTTCTACCCAATGGTCTATCTAAGGATCCATAAGACCCACCATCATCTACAAATTTTATGGAGTCCAATGTAGAAGGCAAGGAGCTACCATGATTATCATTATGTTCTAATTTTTGAATCTTTGTTTGAGAATCATCCATTCATTTTGGTTGATACTTTAATTCATTCCAACAATGTTCAAATGAAAAAAAAAAGATTTATAGAGTTCCTTGTACAAGTTTTTGGCATCACAAATCTGAAAAATTTGAAAACAGAACTCATTATCATATCATTAAGAGATTACTATTTTGTAAGAAAATATTAACTCAAACCTTCTCTCTCTGTCAAATCACTTTGGTTCAATTTTTCTATCTGTGCAAAGCACACACAAAATTTATTGATGGCAAGCTGAATTATCAACTAATGATTCATCAAAGGATCTTGACTAAGAATAGGGCTCAATATGTCTTAGACTTTTGCTCATTTCCTTGAATAATATCCAAACTAATATTAAGCCAATTCGAGATTATTATAATATCTTCCTCTGACGTAAAATTGTCACCTCTTTGTTTTTTAGCAGTGGAGTCTACTCGAAAAGATATTAGAGAAGATTGACTTATTGCCTCATCATCTAGATATATTCTATCATTCATAAGATTGGTGAAGTACACACCATAATGGATTGGATCCATGAGATGGGCAATTTGTGCTTTACAAATATAGATGATTTGGTACTATAATGTAAAAAAAATCTAAATAAATAAGGAAAGGCATTAAAAAAAGAATGATATTGTGTCATATTCCTAATTTATTTTATTTTTAAAAACATCATAAAGTTTGATAACCTAAAACAACTTAATTCATATTCCCAATTAATTCATATTCTAAGACTTCTATATATGATTAATCATACAAAATATATACATATTTAATCATATAAAATATATACACATTTAATCATACAAAAAATATACACAATTGTATGATTAAATGTGTTTTCATACACATTTAATTATACAAAATATATATACACATTTAATCATACAAAATGTATATACACACGAGATTTCAAACAAAAAAAATGGTTTTCAAACAAAAAAGTATGAAAAAAATCATGGATTTGCTAAATTCAAACCCTAGAAACTGATTTGCTAAATGAAAACCTCATTTGTATGATTAAATCATGAGTAGAACTATAAAAACAAAAATTAATTCATTATCGATAGAACTCCAGAACCAAAAAAAATGTTATCAAACAAAAAAGTATGAAAAGCTCATGAATTTGCTAAATTCAAACAATAGAAATGGATTTGCTAAATGAAAACCTCATTTGTATGATTAAATCATGGGTAGAACTCCAGAAACAAAAATTATTCAGTACCAATATAACTCTAGAACCAAAAAAAAAACTTGTTTTCAAACAAAAAATTATGAAAAAAAATCATGGATTTGCTAAATTCATACCCTAGAAGAAACAATGGAAGATACAAATCAAAATGATCACAAGAAAATAATAAAAAACGAAGTAGGGTCTAAAACACAAGAACGTAAGAGCAACTCCAATGGGAGTTGCTATAAGGGGGGTCATCTCCATAACCACTAAAATGACACCCAAACAATAAAAAATTTTACTCCAATGGAGTTGGTATAAGAGATGTCAAAATGCCATCCAAGGTCTTGTGGTGCCATATTTGGTAACCTTTGAGAGAGAATAGAGAGGATGCAAAATAGTAGTTATGACTATTGTACATCTCAAAAGATCTCTCTCATAGGTTGAAAAAAAAACTTTAATTAAAAAAATATTTAATTATTAAAATAGCACATTATTTTGGCATCTACCATTGAAGCAAAAATATCTGTTTAGGGGTGCCAAAACACTGTTCAAGTTTGCAAAATGACATTTGGCACCCCTTATTTGGCATCTCCCATTGGAGTTGCTCTAAAATAACTTATAAATATGAATTACGTGAAATTCTTCTTTTCACGTGAAGCTTGCTGACGAGGAAGATGGATCACTACATGTGGTGAGTCAAACAAAATATATGAAAAATGAATAGGCAAATATAGAGATTGTTGGAGTTGATTTTTAGGATTAAGCTATTTAAAATAACTAAACAAAGACAAATACTGAGCATGTTGGAGATGCTTCAATAATTGAGTTTTGTAAAAAATATGCCCAAAATTAGTGCGTCTGAAAATAGCGTGACTATGGCCCTCGTTGTGAACGGTGGCCATTGCCACGCTGTTGATTTTTTAAAATCATAGGTCGACGTTGTGATTGTTGGCTATTGAAAACATTGTAGAGATCCCATTTTGCCTCTTGCCCCTCGCCCCTCGCTCCTCGCCAGTCTGCCCTCACTTCTCATTCCTCTTTCCCACCCCTCTTACTCCTACCCATCTCCAGGAGCTCCTTCATGGAGCTCCGTTGATCTCCATGATGGAGCACTAGGGAGCTCCTTCGTGGAGCTTCGTTGAGCTCGATGATGGAGCTCACTGGAGCTCCTCAAGCTCGCTGGAATTCGACGATGTAGCTTGACTGAGCTCGTCTAGCTCCAGTGAGCTCTATGTCGAGCTCGATAGCAAAGAATCTTGGCGGAGCTCTTCGAAGGTGCTCGACGAAGCTCCTCAAGCTCCACGAAAGAGCTCTTGGAGACGGGCAGGAAGAGTGGGGTGGGAAGAGAAGGGCGAGAGGTGAGGGCAGATGGATGAAGGGGGGCAAGGGGCCTGGGGCGAGATGCATCTACAATATTTTCAATAGCCGACATTCACAACGCCGACTTATGATTTTAAAAAATGTATTATTTCCGTACAAAACTTGATATAATTTTGTACGAAATTAATTCATTTAAAAAATTAACAGCGTGGCAATGGTTGACGTTCACAATGATGGTTCTGTCACGTTGTTTCCACATGCAATAGTTTGGACATATTTTTGAAACCCGACCAAATTTTTAAATTTTTTATTTTAAATGAATTACTTCCATACAAAATTCACATATTTTGTCCATAATTCGTTATCTCCAGCGAGGGCCGAGGGTGAGCGAGTACGGCGGGGTCCGACATCCAGACGAGATTTATCGTCTGCTAAACGATCTCCTGACATCCCACCCGTGGCATTATTTATCTTACAATTTTGTGGCGTCACAAAACTTTTAGCTTTCTTTCGGATCTGATCAATCAACTCATTCCAGATTAGTGGCACCTTCACGAGAAATTTGAAATGTATATGGCATATGGATGGCCACAAGTGTTGTCCTTGGAAAGAGGATTGTGCTCACAGAAAATAATCTTCCTCAAAGTTATCAATCGTCTCTTACTGATCGTTACTTCATCTCACATAGAGATCTGGAGCTCATCTCAGGTATCTAGGCCTGCAAATAGTTGTGCACCGATACATCTATCCCAGCGAGACAGTGTTTGTTATAGGTGGCAGGATTTCTGATTTCTTGAATTTGTATTATGATGCAGCACAAAGTGCGGCTAGGAAAGTATAAGAGAGATAATGAGTCGTTGGAGAGGGAGGGTGATAATTTGCAGGTTGCGTGGAGTCCTGATGCCAAATTAATTGCTGTTATCGTAAGAGCTACTAATTCAATTACGCGGATCCGTATATTATTTCCTTGGTGTTATATTTTTACTGAACTACCTAGATTCCGTATTATATTAACACTGCACTGCATTTGTTATATTATGTTTCAATCAAGATGTATTGGGCATACAACTCTGTGCTTAATCAAGCTGAGTAGATTTGATTCGTTGGTAATCCTGGCTGCCTCTTCTTTCCAAAAAATATGTTTGTTGCCCCTGCTTGATTCATTTGTCTTGAAAATTCAAAGTTACATTGGATGAATAATTAATTTTCCTTGATATTCGATGAACAAATAATCAATTGCTCTTTGATAGTGGACGAGGTCAAGTCAAATCATACCAATCTCTATTAATGTCAAGCCAAATTCAAGAAGAAAAAATAAAGCAGGCTGCATATTTTCTTCTTACTTCTGATCATAAGAGATGAAATCGAGTTTGCAGAAATGACATTAAAAAAAACAAGAAGCAACTCATATGGATGATAAAAGATGAGTGAGTGAATTGATGATGTGAGTCATGTTAATGTAAGATCAATATTAAATTCAATTTGAAAAGAGAACAAAATAATATGTATATAGAGCAACATAATAACAATGAAAAATTTATGATAAGATTACAATAGGTTGAAATAACAACACAATTCATTTACTTGGTTGTGTGAGAGTATTGAAATAATATGTAATAAATGATCTTATCAATGGAAGACAAGGGATGATTTTTTAGAATTATTAAGATGAAGTCAATTATTGGCTTTAATCTTTGAACTTTGAATTATATTTTAACATTATATCTTTTTGCATAATTTTCGTTTGAAAATAAATGCCCAATAAGTATTGGCATTCCCTATGTATACATGTATTAATTCTCTTGTAAACTTGTGAATTAGATTGATACAATTTTTTATTTTATATATTTATATTATGATGTGAGAACTTAACTTGCTAGTTGCAATTTTTATTTATTTATATATAGGATTAGGAAATGTATTTTATGTCATGTAAAAATTTCTTAGCAAGTTCATATTTCAACATGATATTAGAGCATTGGCGTTTGACATCAAAACCCTTGTTCCATAACTTGCATTGTTTTTTGAGATGCACTCAGTGATTTTGGACAGAATCCTAGGCGAGTTGCAATATGCCATGTGTGTGCGTTGTGACACAATGGAGATGCACATTGAGCATTGTGTGTAGAGGCATGCACAATGACCTTTGAAAGAAAAACCCTTTGCTTGCTATAATGTGCAATGTGTGTGGTGACATAGTGGAGAAGCACATTGTGTAATTGCTTTGAGGCATGCATAGTGACACACGTGGTGTGGTGCGTGCGTGGAAATAGTGGCGTACACATGCATGCATAGACCATAATACTTGCAAAACAGTGCATGTGTTGTACGTATGTGGTGGAAGTAGTGGTGTGCAATGGTACAAAGTGGTGTGAATTAGTGCAATTGAACAACAAAAAAGGTATTGGAAATTTTTTTGGTGGG
This sequence comes from Sapria himalayana, assembly GCA_029783825.1. NCBI lineage: Eukaryota > Viridiplantae > Streptophyta > Magnoliopsida > Malpighiales > Rafflesiaceae > Sapria > Sapria himalayana. The sequence continues at coordinate 2,043,682 of JAREIK010006106.1, read as the reverse complement.
AATTTTGTCAAGTGCATAGTGGTGCTTGGCAGCATGTGTAAATATGTGCAGTGATAGTGTATGTGCATAGTTTATAAATTTTGCTTAGACATTATTTTTTGTAGCTTACTAGTGTGATGTGTGCTATGCCTACTAATATTTGATGGCAATTGAGGAAATATTGATATGCAATATAATTTTTTATTACATGAGATTTTTTGTGCCATGTAGATTTTGTAGGAAGAAAGGAAATTTTTAAGAGATACCTTCGAAATGTGTCAAATGGGTTGTGTCATGCCTGGGTGGTCTGATTTTTGGTGGCCCGCTTGGGCCACCTTGTCCTGCCTGACACGACTCATGATGGGTTGTCGTGTCGTGCTGTGTTAGCTTGAATTTGTTATGAGTTAGCTCAGTACAATTGATTAGTTTGCATTTGAGCACTTTCATGCTTGGTTGATCTAGATTGATTATGGGTCATGCTAGTTAAAGAGGTTGAAAGATCCAATTAAAATTTTTAAAATATGAAATGTATCTTTATTAGAAATATTAAATATTAAAATAATAAAATTAAAACTATAATGCATTATATATTTAAATGAAATAAATCAATAATAAAAAAATATTTTACCTTCATTTCAAATCAAGATATTATATGGAAAAAAATATATAATCCAAAATGTTGAAAGTAGAATGATACTTAAAAAAAATTCAAAAATATAAATGATAACAAAAATCTTATGAGTATAAAATTATAAATATGATACATGGTATAAACAAAAAGAGAAATAAAAAAAGTATGCTTTGCTATCACATGAGTTATTAATTCATGTCTATAGTTTTGTAGTATTATTGTAAATTATCATCCTTATGTATGATTCTAAGGGTAATGTTAGTGGTGATTTCAATATCATTGATATTGCATGAGTCTTTATTTATAAATTCTTTTGCTTTATCCTTAATATTTAATCTTGAATTTTATTTATTCTTTAAACATGCAAGTATTTTAATGATATATAGTCATAGTTTGGATAATCTTTCTTAAATAATATTGATAGTTATAGAAAAAATAAATTTTAATGCTATATTAGATATTATAGGAGCATGTAGATTATATTATATCTTAGATAATATGAGATAAGTATATTCGTATAATTTTTATTAATTTTGAATATTTAAATTTTTATTATCAATAGATATAATTGAGTAGTGATTGGTATCTAGGTATCAAGATAGTTCATTTATATTTGATTGATCATTTAATTATTTGTTCTTAGTTAATTGAATGAAAAAATTATTATTTTTGAATATGAAATTTATATTTATACTCGAAGTTTTGTTATAACTATTACACTTAATATTGTAATTTATAAATATATTAGTTAATTTTTCATAAATAAAATTTTCAATTTTATTTACTTGATTTATATAGGTGGATATGTACTTTAATATATATTTTTCTTTTTTATCTTAACATTAGGACTCGTATAGACATAAGCAAATTAGTGTTGGAATAGAAGATTAATATTTTAAATATTTAGTTTTCATCTTGCTAATCATAATATTAAATATAGTGTATTTCATATTTACTAAATATATTATTAATGTTGTATATTTATATATATGTAACACAAGTAGTGAGAGTGAAATGTTTTAATTTTTAAAATATTAAATGATTTTTTAATTATTTCAAACATATGTAATAAATATTAAAAGATAATTAAAGGAAATGAATAAAAAAATAATATAATATTAGAACAAATTGTATGGAAATCTAATTTCTTGAAAATTTCAAGAAATTTATCTTATAAAGTTTGAAGGCATATATTTATTTTTTAAATTTTTTAAATATGTTAACTTTTAGCATGTTTGATACAAATATTATCCGGAGAATTATGTTTTGGTGTATTTCCATGAAAATAATTTAAAAAAAGAGAAATGAATATTAATATGTAAAAAAATATATCAAATTTTTTAACTAATTGATTTTTGGTGCATTTAAATAAGATAATTCCAAAATATCCTTAACTAAATCATAAACAATTAATTAATTTTTTGTCTCATCTCTCCTCGCTCCTCACCCCTTGCCCCTCTTCTCTCCCCCTTGTAACTTACCCCTTGCCCATTTCTCCTTGCCCTTGTAACTTCATTGACATCATCCACTCCATTGATAATACTTATCGAGCTTCATCAAGTAGCTTTATGACCTCTTGGTAGCTATGCATGAGCTTCCAATGAGCTCCATTGAAGATCTCGATGACCTAGAAGCTCTGCACAAGCTTCCAGTGAGCTTCAGTGAGCTCAGTGGAGCTTGATGGAACTCAACAGAGGAGCTCCATGGAGCACATCGAGCTCTATTGAGGAGCTTGATGACCTTCTTGAAGTTCTGCACGGGCTTCCAGTGAGCTTAGTGGTGCTCGATGGAGCTCCATTGAGCACATCGAGCTCCATCGAGGAGCTCAATGACTTGGAAGCTTTGCACGAGCTTCCAATGAGCTCGATGGAGCTCCACCAAGGAACTCGACGGACTTATGGACGTCGATGAAGTTACAAGGGAGAGGGGTGAGGGGAGAAGGGTGAGGGGAGAAGGGCGAGTTTTAGGGGAGAGGGGCGAGGTGTGAGGTGCGAGGTGCGAGTGGATGCGTAGATTGAAAATTAATTAACATTTAATTAATTATTTATGGATTTAGTTAGGAATATTTTGAAATTAGCTTATTTGAGTCCACAAAATCAATCAGTTAAGTATATTTTTTTAAATATTAAACATTTAATTCTTTATTTTTAATAATTTTCATGGGAGTACATCAAAACATAATTTTCTTAATATTATTTATCTATTTGTATTTATATTCATGGTGATAAAAATTAAATTTTAATTTTTTGATAGATACTAATATAGTTTATTGATCATATTTCATATTAGATGGCAAAAGAATTTAGAGATGTAACTGAGCTGAGTCAAGTCGAGTATTAGGTAAGTTTGGTTTGGCTTGGTTATAAATTAGTAGGCTTGAGCTTGGCTCAAGCTCGGGTAGAATTTAAAAATCTGAGTTGAGATATGCTTGAGCTCGTTTGTGAGTTGCTCGAGCTTAGCTCAGGCTCGTTTGCCAATTGCTTATTTATAACAAGCTCGAGCATGAATGCTTGGTTAGTTGGTGAGCTCGAGAAAATATATTTGCATTAAAACTCAACTAAAAGCTTGTTTAAGGCATGTTTAAGGGTTGTTAAAATAATTTGTTTAAGGTTCATTTTGAGTTCGTTTAGATAGTTTGCTTAGAAGGCTTGTTTATAGTTTTTTAGAATGCTTGTTTAGAGTTTGTTTAGAAGGCTTATTTAGAGCTCATTTAAATTACTTGTTTAGAACTCGTTTAGAGCAATGCTTACTAGTCACGTTCATGAGTTTGGTTCATGAGCTTGCTCACAAGCCTATTCATGAGCCTATTTGCTAGTGTGTTCATGAGCCTATTCCCTAAAGTGTTCATGAGCTGATGAGTCGAGTTTGAAAGTATACATGCTCAGCTCTTTTAACTTAGGAGCCTCAAAATGATATTTGGGCTCGGCTTGTTTAACTTAATAAATAAGTTTAAGTGAGTTTCTAATGAGTTAAACGTTGAGTAGCTCGCGAGTAGCTCGGCTTGGTTACATGCCTACTAAAGATATTTTTTTTCAAACTATATAATACTTCATTATTTCATAATGTCAAAATATTATAATGTTGTATATAATTTGTTTTGATAAATTATTTTGTATAATTTAAAATATTTTTTGTTTTAATATTTTTAATGTTAGCCCAGAAAAAAAAATATTGAGAGGTTAAAAATATAACATTAGCATAATAATGGGATTCCCGTTGCTCGGTCAGTGAGCCGAAGAAAATTTTGGAGCAGAACCTAACTTATTTGAGTGATCTAATCCGCTCCATTTATTAATATCTAGAACTGCTAATATAAATATATATTATTTATTTTTATTTTATCTCTCTACTATTTTTTTTGAGGGATTATTTTTTTCGTTTCTCTTTTCTCTGCATGATTTCTTCTCGATTGCTGATAATATATTTTGTAAGATATTACTTTTGGTTATAATCAGTAAATGCTTAAGTGTTTTTTTGGTAGTTGTAATTAGTTGTGCTGAATGACTAGTGAACCATATTATATCTATGTTTCTGCTGTGGTGTTTAAATTGTGGATATATAATATATTATGCTGTGAATTTTTGTTTTTTATATTTGCCTGAGATAAAATCACAAATTGCAAGTGAAATTTTTCAACATATAATTTATTATATGATGAATATGAATACTAATAAGTAATTAAATATTTTGAAAGGTAATACCTATTAGATGAATCTTCTCATTACTTTATCTTAGCTAATGGAAATGATGTTAGAGATACATTATCATTTTAGGATGCAAAATTTGACATGAAAAATAAACAGTGTGTTCTTTTTGAAAAAAAAAATAGATGTTATAGTCATTGATAAAGGTTATATAGTTGTTCTCAATGTTTGACGTGTAGTAGTTTTAATAAAGTGATTGAGTTTGCCAAGCTTAATCACATGTCATATAATTAGTGATAGTTGAATGCTTCTTGATTTATGTGCACATTTGCTTATGATCCAAATTGTTAGAATGACATGTTTTCTACTCAGGTTTGACATATACTCCAACTTTATGTTGTGGTAGCCCATGCTTTTGTATGAATTGGGTTAGGTCGTGCTAGATAGTTAGGCTCGATTAACATTTTCAATGCTAATAAATGTACTTTTATATGAATAATATATTTATTCATGATATATTAAAGGAGATTTGTGTGCAAAAATTATTATGTTTTCATAGATAGGAGATGACTAATGTATTGTATATATTTTAAAGTTTTGTATGGGTTAAAATAGTTTTTGAGCATCTGATTTAAAATATAGTTATTATTGTTATTTATTTTAAACTATATAGATATGTGTCAAATTGCTCATGCTTTTATTGGACTTTGTAATGAAAACATATTCTTCTTATATGTCTATGTTAATAATAATATTATTTGTTATAATAATTTTGTAGAGTTTAAATTTTTGGGTCATCCTCACTTATGGTTTTTTCTTGACACGAGAGTTGGTTTGTTACTATATATATATATGTATTAATATTATTTTTATCAAATATTCTAAAATTATATGAAAATTTGATTATTTGATAGTAACTAAATTAGTTATTATTTTTGTTGTTAGAGGTGAAAAATTGCCTGACATGTCATGCTAATGAGGGCAGCCCAACATGAAATGGTGGTTCATTCTTCGAGCCTAGCACAAACCATCTTGTTGTCATGGTTCATAGTTCATACTTGCCTAGACACTTGCCTAACCTATGCTAGCCTGGGTTAAGCGTAGGCTAGCCTAGATTGATCCAGCCAGTAATTATAGATAATTAGTAATATAATATATAATGTATGAAAATTTAAAATGAATAACTTAAATAACTTATTTTTTTTAATTATAAATTATAATATGAAGTAAAAGAAAGAGCTAATAATATTTGAAAGTAAAAGAAAGAGCTAATAATAATTGAAAGTAAAAGAAAGAGCTAAGACAATAAAAATAAAATTTACCCATTTAAAATTGATAAAATATTTGAAAGTGAAAAGAAAGAGCCTAAGGAAATGTTATTAGTGATGAATAATGATCGTCATAGTTGCTATATGTCTTTGTTTGGTTTTGATCTTCACATCTCCAAATTTTAGTTATATCGTGTAATTCATCTTCTAATTCTAATACTTGTAATATATAATTGAAGTATGCTAAACTAGATTCATTCGTATAATTTCTTAATTTTTTAAGTATGCTTAAGTTTGTATAATATATGATTGAAGTTTTGTATTCTTATTCGTAATAATATTCATAGCAACAAAAAAGTAAATTTTCATGATATACTAAATATTAATGAGGTCAGTACATTATGTATCATTTTAGATAACATAAAAAATATAAATTTATATGATTTTTAACAACTTAAAATATTAAAATATTTTATATCATTATGTGATAATATTAAATAATAATTGATATTTATGTATCTTAATAGCTCACTTATTCAATGACATATCTCATTATTTATCTTTAATAAATAAAATGAAAAAATCATCTACAAATATAATATTAGTTTTCATATTTAGAGATTTGATACAAGTATTCTATTTTTTTTATTATATTTAAATAATTTCTAATTATTCATAAATTATATTTTTTACTTCTAGTGGCTGATTTATATAAGTGCATATAAATTTTATAATATTTTTTAAATATCCAATCTTAGCCTTGTGATTCATATACATAATTAGGCAATGAAGAAGTGAAATGATGCTAATTGTTTTTTTTTCATCATAGTAGACATGTCACTAAAATATGTATTTTGTATATTATTTAAATATATTACTTGTGTTGCATATGCACCTAAGAGTAATATAGCTTATGAGAGTATACAATTGAATACAAATTTGTTGTATCATAATTTTTTTAATGAATTTTAAAAATAAAAATCTCACATTTTAATTTATTTTATTAATTATTATTTTATTAATTATTATTTTATTAATTATGAAGTTGAATGTAATATGTTGGTAACTAATCCTTGAATCTAATATTATATTTGTTAAATTTTAATAATGTTTTATATTTAGTAAATTTTTTTTTTGAAGTTTGTTGATTTATATTAATTATAAAATTTTAATAGTTTGTTAGACTTCAATGTATTTTAATAAATTTTAAATTTATTTTAATTAGTGATTAATTATTTTTAAGTTGACTTATACTATTAGATTTATCATGTAACACATATTTCTAATATAAAAAATCTTAGCAAAAGGAATATCTCTTCTAGTTATTATGAATATAATTATTATAATATTATTATTTATAATAAATAAAATATTATGTTAAATATTTTATTATATATTTTATATTCTCCAAAGATTTTCGTTAGACTTACATATGTCGTGGATATCATGACGATATAGGATTTCATGAATTTCTAATATTTTTGTATTTAACATTAAGTAAAAATTAATATAGTGAAGGATGATGCATGCGAAATGAATGTCATCATGATTAGTCAATGCATCAAAATTAATTGATAAACTCACTATATTTTTTAATATTATTAATTCTTAATTATTTATTAAATTTATAATTTTTTTTATTATATCAATCATACAAGTTGGCTTAGGGATTTTGTAAATAGTAGGTTTGATGTATTCATAAATACAATAAATTATTCTAGGATCCAAATTTAATGATTGCTTGACTAAATTATATTTTATAGGATTAAATATAATGTGTTTTTTGGGGTAATATTTGATATTTCTTCTAAAGTATCTAATCATTTCATTAGTTTTGTAATTATAAATTTTTTTACAATATCTAAATTGCAATGATTCTTCTTTGTTTTTTATAATTTTTTAATCAAATTAAAGTGATTCAAACTATAAAGTTTTATTTATTAAGTCAGTACTCTAAATTCTTTAGATGTGTAGGTTGACCTATGATTGGGGGACAATCAATCTCATACATTTTTGTTGAATTATTATTATCTAAATCAAAATTATCTATAATATTAATTTATTTTTATTAAAATATATTTTTTTTTATTTTTTTAATAATTAATTATATAATGTTGTTTAGTTTAGAGTTAAAGTGGAAAGAATTTTTTTAAAATTATTATATGCCCCTATAATTTTAACTATAATATCTATATAGTATATAAATCTTAAAAAAGTGGATCGGTGGATGTGTTCCTAGCAAAAATTAATACAACCTATGATCTCATTTATTTGGCTTGCTATTTGTTAGGTTAGATGATTTTCATTACTAATTATAAAATTATATTGTTAAAATAAAAAATTTTAAATTTTACCTTCTAAAAAATTAAGAGAATTAGAGAAGAGATGAGATTGTAATTCGAGAATAAAAAAAATATAAATTTTAATTTATTTATTATTAAAAAAAAATTAAATTTTTATAATTTTTTAAAATTTCCTGGATATAAATTTTTTGTTTGTTTGTTTCTGTATATTTTGTTTGATACAAAATTAACGGATGAACGAAGATGTGCAGATAATTTTTTTTAGAAGTTGTCATGCACTTTAACACTCATGACATTTCAATGGTCAATCTGACCATTGATGTGATATCGTGACATCTAGATTTTTAAAATATTATTTTAAATTTAATCTAGGCAGTTCATTATTGCTTCTAACTTACCTCATTTCATTAAAAAAAGATGAGTGAACCACATGTGCCATCATATCTAGGTTTTTTTTTTAATTATTAAGTGTTTGTGTTTCAATGCATTTAATTGAATTGTGTTCTGCTTAATTTTGAATCAACTACCCGTGCTGCCTCTAGTCTTTTGTTCACTTGTGCTAGAATTGGCCCATGCGGGTCGATCACTAATGTTGTGCCATGCCAAATATAAATTGGGCATGTAGCCCAATTAACAAGGCCCAATCCATGCCACCTTGCTGACCCATGCATATTTTATTTCCTCATGTCATGCCGTGCCTTGACCACCTAGCTCATTTGTCATCTTTATATTAATATAAATTCTAATTTTCTTTTTTTTGAATTTTCAATATGTCTCGTTAATGTATATGACACATTAACTAGACATCGTGGAAATTCCAAAGATTGAATGACTAATGACTATTATTTTATTAGAAGGTTATTTATTAGTTATTTTTTTTTCACATCTTTAATATATTTTCATGCCTTTGAGAGGAAGTATTGAGACTTTTTATTATTGTGTTTTACTTTGAATTTAATGTTTTGTTTAGAGATTCTCCATATTAATAATCATTGCTTTTATACATATTTATTTATATATTATATTCATTTTGTTTATTAATCAAGAGATTAATACTTGTTATTTTTTATTATATTTACATCTTAATAGAAAGAATTGAAGATATTGTAATCATTATAGTTTGGAATTATTTTTATGGCAGCTTTCTAATTTGTTTATAAGTTTTTTTTATAATCGAATAATGCTAGTTCCTTCAAATCCTTTTTTTAATAGATAATATCATATAAGGTAATAAAGAAATAAGATATACGAGTTGCATGTTTTTCTTTAATCGTTGAACTTGGACTTGAGAATAAAAAAACTGGACTTAAGAATTAGTTTTTCATCATTCAAAAACTATATTGGTACTTTATTTGGAGATTAATATAAATGGAACAATAGATCCACTTAAGTTTTGTTTGTTAATAATATAAGCATATATTAATGAATATTTAGGTTTAAAACCAAAAAGCTCAACTGACATTAAATGTTAACAATTATAAAATTAGTTATTTGAAGATAAAAAATATCTGATTTATCACTTAATAGAGATTTAGAATATTGAGGTTCATTTGTATGATATTTTTTTAGGTATCTGATTTATACTTCAAAAAAAATGATACACTTGGAAATGAAAATAGATTCTAAATTTGAAATTAGTTGAACAAAATGAAGAATAACATTTGAAGTTTTTTTTTTTTTTGTGATGCAATAATACTTGCTAGGTAAAAATAGTATCATAAGATATTTGGTAAGAATATAATTTAGGTATAATACCCACAAAAGTGATCTTAAAGAGCAACATTTTTTATGAATTGATCAAATGCTAAGGAGATTTAATACGGCTTTACTTTTTATTAACAGTCTTTAGATTTATATGTTAGAGTGCAATATATAGAGAAGTGATATGTCAATACTTTCTTCGAGTGAGGATGTATTGAAAAATCATATTGTTTGACAAAGTTGATTTTATTGATATCGTGGATGTGCTTTGTTGATGATGAATGATTTGTCACAAGTAAATTGCATTCTTGTGTAGGAGAGGAAATATTTAGTTTGTTAGTTGTGAGATGTCTTGCATGAGCTAAAATTGTCTTAGAGTGCTTGATCTAATAAATATTTTTCAATTGATTTTTTTCTGAATTTTACATGTGTATATTTGATTTTTTCTTTATTTTTGAACACTTTTAAATAAAAAAAAGTATCTTAATTTTTAGTTATGAAAGTCGTGATGCTATTATTATAAAAATAGACTCCAGCCATGAATAAAGATTTTCAATTCAAGTGGTTGTTTGAAACATAATTTCAAATAACAAGTCTTGACAAGTTTAGGTAATTTCATGAGATCTTATTGGCTTTTAAAATCCCATAGTTTTTTTTTTTTCGTAACTTACAACTCTCTGTTTTTTTTTTTTTTTGCACGTTATTTGATTTAGGGTTTCTCTGATGATATGTTTTGTTCTACTTGTGTATTTTCAGACTTCATCTTTTTATCTCCACATATTCAACATTAAATTTTCTGAAAAGAGGTTACAAATAGGTGGGAAACAGCTAGCTGAATTATTTTTGGTTAACATATCTCTTCTTTTAAATGAGAAGGTGCCTCTTCCTGAAAGTGATCTGAAAGTGTAAGCTTTTCTTATTCATAATGTGGAAGTGAAACTTGACCTCTTGCTAGACATTTTTTTTTTTTGTAAAAGAATTACTACTAATTTATCTACTAGATTTTTTGTTGATATAAGATACATATCTCATCTTGGTTATTTCAAGATTCCTAAGTTACATGAAAATAGTTATTGTTTATGATGTTCTGTCTGATCTTGGTCACTTGCAATATTTTTCTTTTTTAGGAGCAATATTGTATGTGACAAGAAGCATATGCTCCTTGGGCTTTCTAATGGATCTTTGTATACTATCTCTTGGAAAGGGGAGGTAAACTCAATGTATCAGGAAATGATAAAAATTATAAGTCAAACTCTTACCTCACTTGTTGTTTCATCAGGACATGTCTGGTGATTGCTGTTTTTTTTTTTTCCAATTTTTCTTTTCCTACAGTTCTCTGGGGATTTCGAACTGGATCACAGTACTTGTGATGGCAATGAAGTATCCGTTTTCCAGCATTCTGCTTGCAATGGTGTTGCTTTAGGAGCAACTTCTGGAACTTGCACGCATAACCATACTATAACTATCCCAAGAAAATCATCGATCTTTAATCTGGAGCTTTGCTTGCCCCTGAGGATGCTGTTTGTGCTGTATGCGAATGGGCAGTTGATATCTTGTTCCATTGCCAAGAGAGGGGTAAAACAGGCTGATTCGATCAGAGTGGAAACTAGAATTGGGCCTGGTGATGCAGTATGCACCTCTGTTGGACTGGATCAGAAAATACTTGCAGTTGGTACTGGAAGAGGGGTGGTTGAGTTGTATGACCTGGCAAAATCCGCATCACTGATTCGTACTGTTTCCTTGTCTGAGTGGGGGTAATCTCACATTGTTTCAGTGTAATTTCTGAAGTATTACCCATAATTGAAAACCTATGAACTGTGGAACTCTGGATTTTTCACGGGCTGTAAATTATTTAGTAACTTTTCTTCGATCTCGTCGAACATAATTTTTTATAATATAAAGTTTTATCCCTGTAGGTGTCGTGTCCTTAAGCTATTTTAAGGCAATTTTTGCATCAATTGCATTTGAATTTATTTAAAAGATCATATCTAATGCTCAGGGCTCCTTCTTTGAGTGGGGTCTAGGAGCAGTTCATATCTTGACAGTCTTACTCCCAGAAATTGAAGAGGTTCTTCTGATGAGTTTCGAACCCAATACTTATTGTCTTTGGACGAAAACACTTGCCATAGCATAAAGATACCATCTCTTCAGCTTCGAACGAAGAATCTTTTTTTGTATACAGTGTATTTGTGGCCTTTTGTTTAGCTGCTTAACTATCAATGGTTATATTTTCAGTTCAAAATCTGCTGTCATAATCTTTTTTTATTTATTTTTTGTAGTTATATGATAATGTTAACTATCAATGGTTACATTTGCAGATATTCGATGGACGACACTGGCTCTGTAAGTTGTATTGCATGGACCCCAGGTACATCTGCTTTTGCTGTTGGATGGAAGCTTAGAGGGCTTGCAGTGTGGTCAGTATCTGGATGTCGTTTAATGTCAACTATCCGCCAAGTTGCCTTAAATTCTACTTCACCTATAATGAATAAGCCACATCAGGATTACCAACAAGAGCCATTGATGAGTGGTACTTCTTTGGTGCAGTGGGATGAATACGGATATCGGCTTTATGTAGCTGAAAAGGGTTCCAGTGAAAGATTTCTTGCATTTTCCTTTGGAAAATGTTGCCTTGCGAGGAAAGTCTCAGGCATGACATATGATCATCAAGTCATATATGGTGAAGATCGGTTGCTCGTTGTGCACTCCGAGGATACAGATGAACTTAAAATGTTACACCTGAAACTTCCAGTTGTGTGACATCTTAGCTGTGTATTTAATTGGGAATCAGGTCTGTAATTCTGCGGTGCTGATGTGGTTTTGGTTTGGCTCAGGTTTCTTATCTCTCTCAGAATTGGCCCATTCAGCATGTGGCAGCTACCAAGGATGGAACTTACTTTGCAGTAGCTGGTATGCATGGATTGATCTTATATGATGTACATTTCAAAAGATGGCGAGTGTTTGGAGATGTCACACAGGAACAAAAGATTCAATGCAAGGGTTTGTCTTGGATGGGAAAGATAATTGTTGTGTGCAACTATAATGCTTCTTCCAACTCGTAAGTTTTTTGTTACTTTTTTTTTTTAAGAAACAGCCTCAATGTTGCATTCTCAATTTCCATTTGTTGATGTACTAATTTCATTTTTTATCTTCTAATGAAAATCGATGATTTATCAATGAAAAATATAATGAAAAATAAAATATTGAAAATTTTGAAAATCTTACTCAATAATTATTGATTACATTATATGCACATATATACTCATATTAGAATGTATCGAATGTTTGACTTTGGAATAAAAGAAATGGGCAGAAATTCTTTAAGGTTGCTGATGTTTGCTTGTGAAAGACCAGAGTTGAAGTATTACATACGTGTCAATTTGTGCTGCCCATCTTATATGCTATCACCTTTGATTTGAACTAGCATACTCGCTTAGCTGATTCTCATGAATTATAATTTTTATTTTTTAACATTACTTTTTATAAAATGAAAATATTTTTTTTAAATCATGTTATTTTATTTTTGAGTAATGCTTGTATTTTTTAATATTATTTAAAAATAATTAGAATCTACATTTACGAAAATTACAATTTAATATTTCATTGAAAATATCTTTTTCAAAAATCATTATCTTTTCAATTTTTTTTTTAAAAATATAACACAAATAATAATTATTAGAAAAATATGAATCAATCTTACCATTTATTTCTTGTGTGTTTGAGATTTATAAAAGTAAAAGACTTCAATTTATTTTATTGATTTCTTTTCAAAAAAAATCTTTCATCATTATATTTACAAAAGAAAAAAAATCATAGATATTAATTGGAGCACCCCTATGAAAAAGTATGAAAAAGGTATGAAAATGTAATATTTATTTCTTATAAGTATGTGCAGTGTGTCGACATCACTTTAGCTTCGATGTAAGCATGCAGGATGAGATAGTGTGTGCAGTGTGTCGACATCACTGTGGCATCAAGACAAAGGTGCAGGAGGTGGTTGTGTGAATAGTGAATTGTGAAGGGAGTACCAGGTCTGAAATATGTGTGCAATGTGGCAGTGAACAATGTGTAGTGTAGGTTATTTATGTGTAATTACTCAGATAACGGAATTACATGCAATGGGCATGGATTTTTAGTTAGGAGAAGCTTGACCATCTAATTGAGGAGTCTCTTGGTGATGAGTTAAAGGAGGGTTGGTTGCTAGCTAATTCTCAACAGTTGATTAATATGTGATAATCCACAAAGACAGTTTTCATTTGTGTTTACATTGTTGCATGACATATAATATAATATGAGATATTGTAATATCTTAATATAAAGACAGTTTTCATTACTCATTTTACTCATTTCACATAACTATCTTTGTTGCTTTAAGAGGTATTCTCAATAGAGGTAGATGTGACTATGAGAGTAAGATAATGAATATAATTTTTTGGAATGCAATTTTTTGTACTCCATACCTAATAGTTTTATAAAGTTTCATAGCCATAGAATTGGTAACCATATCATCTCCTCTAGGGTTTAAACAATCATCTGACTATTCAATATATATGAGATAGACATAGATTTATTGAAAAAATATTTCATGCAAAATATTATAGATGTTAAGGCAATAACATGAGAGTTTTGATTAAATGCACACATTCTTAGTGTAGTAACTACACTATGGGGAATTGTTGAGGTGTACTTCTAGAGATGAAGCAAATAACATGATATGTTGTTGATGTAGATATATAAACTTTTGGAATATCTTGATGATGAGATAAAGAGCCTCTTGGTGATTAGATAAAGAGACTCTTGGTGATTAGATAAAGAGCCTCTTGGTAATGAAATAAAGAGTCTCTTATTGATGAAATAAAGGAGCGTCTTGGTGATGAGATAAAGGAGGGTTGGTTGCTAACTAATTCTTGATAGTTGATTAATATGTGATAATCCACAGTGAGACATTTTTTCTGTGTTTACATTGTTGCATGACATGTAAGATTATATGAGAACTTACAATATTTTAATATTTGTCTCTTACTAACATATATAGCACATTGCTTCTCTATTTGTGAGGTTGAGAGTAGGGGAGTCTAGAGAACTAAGAGAGATAGTATGTATAATTTTTTGGAATAATATTTTTGTATTTTCTACCTAACAATTTTATAGAGTTTCATAGTTAGATAATTGATAACTGTATCTTTTTCTCTAGATTAAAGATCTATCACTAGACTATGCAATATATATGAGGTAGATGTGATTTATTGGAGAGACATCCCATTTAACTTATTTTAGAGTTAGGGGTAATGGCATAAGATTTTTGATAGAATACATACATTTTTGGTTTAGTAACTACTCTAGAGGGAGTTGTTGGGACTTATTTCTTGAGAGGAAGTGTAAAACACTACAAGTTGTTTAGGTAGATATGTCAATTACTGGATCCATTCGAGGGTTCTCATTGAGTTTCCTTATTATAATCCTTATCTGAGAGGAGCAATGCTCATAAATAATTTAGCTATGAGTTTAGGTAGATATGCTTATTATAATCCTTATCTTAATGAATTATCTTTTTAAATAATTTAGCTATGATTTTATTTTCTTTCTTATTGATGTTTTGTATTTGATGATAAGATATTATGGTATGTGGGCCAATAGATTTATGTGAATGATATTTAGATAATTGTGAATAAAAATTTAAAAGATAAAGTTGTAGAGGCCAATAAAATTAATGATAGAGTTGTAACAATCAAATTGTTAGTGTTCATACTCTATAAGTAGGATTTATTAAAAAAATAAATAAAATTTTTAGGAAGAAATAAATAAGTTATTATAAGAGCAATCTTAAATTTATTTTAGTTTATGATTTTTTTTATAGCTAATATTTATTTTAAGAAGAGATAAGAAGACTTGGCGAGCTTTAAAAATAGTTCTTATATAAACTAAATAGATTTTTTTTTTCATTAAGATAGAATAAAATATTATACAAAAATTATCTTAGAAAATATAATTATAGGGAAATTTCAAATAAATATTTGAAAAAATAGTAAAATCTAAAAGGAGAAATAATAAATTAAAAAAAAACTATATAATGAAGTTAGTTGGTCTTTGAACATACTATACGAATACTATATAAAAAAAGTATGAAAAGAGATTTTAGGTGTGTTTAAAATAAAAATTTATCTGCATCGAAAAACATGTTAATGAAAACTAGCGATTCAACAAATTTATTAAGAAGAAATAAATTTATTTTAAAAAATAACACAAGAATAAAAATAAAGATTCTAAGAAATTATATAATGTGGAAAAAAAGATAGTTAAAAAGTTATGAATAAAATTAAATTTATATATAATTATTTGAGGTGCAAAGCAGAAAGCATACTGAGGCATAAAAATTTTTCAAACCTTGAAGGACAAGACTAAATTAAGATGTAAATTTTTTTAAGTGCACTCTATCTTTTACACACACACACACACACACTATTTATAATAAATATTGTCTATAATTTTAATATATTAATAAAATATAATCAAGTAAAGTATATTAAATATAAAAATAAAATATCATTAATATTTGACATTAATACAAGTATTTAAAATTTTAAAACAAATTAATGAATTTTTAATAATTCAATATATGTGTATGTGTATATATATATATATATATATATTCATACGCATGTATGCATATACATATACACATATATGTCAATTTATATATGTATACATATAATATATATATATATATATATGTTTACTTGTAAATATATCCATGCATATGTATATATATATGAATGAGGTAGGAACGAGCATTGGCAGCTCGTTCCGCGAATGTTGTTGGGCAGCTCGCTCCATGAATGAGCTTGGGTCGCTTGCTCCACGAAAGACATTTAAGATTGTCATAATTATCGATGTATTAAACTCATGAATCATAATATGAAATTTTGATAAAAAATAAATAAACACAAATTAAGAAAAAAAAAATGCAGTTAGAATTAATATTAATTTTTGTCAAGTAGATTTGTTATGGAGCTTATTTTTATAGTTAGGTAATAAATCAAAAAATGTAGAAAAAATAAGAAAGGTTTATGTATGATATTTATTAATTTGGAAAAAACTTATGATATAATTTAAAGAAATTTAATTTGGTAGGTATTATATAAGAAATATAAATCAAATATATATATTGAAAGTACCTAAATATTTAACTAATTACATAAAGATATCACTTGTATTTTATTATATTGAGTTTTTTTTTTATAATTTTTTGTGGATATATGGTTCAATATTTTTGAGGCACCATTACACACACACACACACACACACACACAATGTATGCATGTATTATTGCATGAACACTTTGTACATTTTAGCAATTGCAAGCTCTGCATTGATACCATGTAAATTAAAATACTGAAAAATCAATGTAATAATAATAAAAACTCTCAAAATAAATATATTAAAAACCCAAGGCTATAAATAAAAAATTAAAGTATTAGTGGCAGCCCACATTTTGGATGCTTCAATCATAAAGACACAAGAAGTAAAAAATATCTCTACTAGAAAATAATCAAATAGTTAAGGGCTGGTTGCACTATCATTTGGGAACATCTAATAGAGTTGATAGTGGGTGAGCAATTGACTACCTAATATCAACTGGTAAATGAGGCCTATGCAGTCTTAATCTTTCATGATGATTATCTGAGATTCCACTATCATTAGGGATTATGACAGCAGAAACATTTTTGGGAAACTTGAAGTCTTCTATCATAGGAGTATTCACACAGCTTTTCCATTAAGTGATCAACCTAAAAGACTTTATGAGATCGAGATCCAACAACTCAGGAAGTAGCAGTCTTGAACGAGGAAGCTTATCTCTTTTGCATTAAGCACTATTATTTTGAGGTTTTGGAAAACAAGATTTAAGAGTTGACTTATTTGGAGAAACATGGTGAATGATATCATCTTCTTAAAATGGCAACTTATTCTAAAACACGATAATATTGACACTGAAAATCAATTTTCGAAAAGGGTCAATAATGTTGATATGTTTCTTTAATATTCAGAAACTTGTGGAAACCACATTTGTTTGTTTGGCTGAACAAGAAGACATACATTTAGAGGTGTCAAACAGGCAGTGCTGAGCCAGCATGCCTCTAAAGAGGGCAGCCCATCACAACATGTTGGCCCTCGGGCTGCTTTGTTCATGCTGGGTTGGCCCTGGCTGGCATGGGCCTGGCCAAAACCCGATATGACCCAAACCCAGCATAGTCTGGATTTGAGCTAGGCTAACCTAGTGGGTCACCCTAGCCGAAACTGGCCAGCATGGGCCAGTTTGCCGGGTAGTGCCTGTCGTGCCGTAGCCTTTGTGACATCATGCTGGCCAAGCACCTCAGCCTTTGTGCTGTAGCCTTTGTGCCGAGCTATGCCTCGAGCTGGCCTTAGGCTGTTTCAAGCATGGTTCCAGCCATGCTGGCCTTGCCGTGAGCAGTATCCGGCCCAACCATTCCATTTGTCACCTCTAAACACACCACATCACTAATTATTATGATGCATTGCATTCATCCAACAATGTTAACAACCACTCACATATATAAAATATTTGAGAAAATTATGTATAAGGGTCCTCAAATGAAAATCTTTATTAAAAAACTTATTAAAAAAATTTTTAAAAATGGCACCGAAACCAAAAAAAAAATTACATTTTGGTTCTCTTAAATGCATCAATGTAAAAAATCCTTCCATGTCACATCTGCAATTTAAAAAAAATTTCCACATCACATTTTTAAAAAAAAGACCATGTAATTTATGTGCACAAACAATGTTTACCTTATATATAAACATAAAGACTGCTTATATATATATATGTTAACTTACGTTTTCAGAAATGGAAGCACTGTTTTTGTTAGCTTAGTAGATTATGATGGTGATTTTTGATCTTTCCAACTGTTTATTTTCTTCTCTAGAGCAACTTACCAAAAGAGCATCTTTTGAAGGATTTTGATGTTGATGCCTATGCTGATAAGCATGAAACAGATATAACTGAGTTGCTCTTGAGAAGCATTCTCAATCACAGCTGTGACTAATCTTCAGAAGATGCAAATTTATAACAACATTGTGTTTACATTTGTATATAACATAAACACTATTTATGTTATATTTATAAAAATAAACATAAAAATTGGTTATTTTTATGTTTATGGTTATAAACATAAGCATAAACATTATTTATAAAGGTACACTGTTTATGTTATAAACATTCGAGGATTTATTTTCCCCCATTTTTTGTTTCGTTCTTATCAGTGCACGCACCACATCAAAATCCTTTAAAAGATGCAAATTTTCGTACAGAATGAGTTGCTCTTTAGAAGCATTACCAATCACACATGTGACTAATCTTCAAAATATGCTTACATTCTCATTTATTTATAACTTGTACAATGTTTATGTTATATTTATAAACATTTATATTGATAAATATTTAGACTTGTATATAAATATTAATATAGACACACTGTTTACATTATTATAAACGTGATACCTTATTTTGAAAATGATGATGTGGCTGGTGTGGGTATTTTCGTATTAATACATGTAGGAGTGTTAAAATATAAATATTTTCTATTCTAGTATTTTTTTTTATTTTTTTATAAGTGACGTTTTTCTCAAATATTTGTATTTGATGATTTTGTTGTATAATTTTTTCTAGTATATATAGTAGTAGGTTCATTTAGCTTTTTATTTTTTTTTTTTTTTTGAACCTTTACTTTGCAATGTTAAATTTTTTTAAGATGTTTGGTTTATTATTTCATGTTTTAAAAATAGAAGTCAAACTAGTTGGAAATGTATTCAAATACATTATTATTATTATTATTTATGATTTAAATGTATAATTATTCCTAGTTCTATTTATTTCATTGAAAAAATATATCATATGAAAGCAAAATTTTGGATAAAAATATGCATCTATCAACATCTAGAAACTTATTAGTAAAAATTTTAAATATTGTTAATTATCATAAGTTTTTGCCCTACTCCAATCCCTCTTCTTCGTATGGACAATACAAAAAAAAATTGAAAATTTTATTGCTTGAACAATATGAGTAAGAAGCTTTAATATGTCTTTTAAATAATTTGATACACAATCAAGACATCCACTTAATGACATGTGAGGCTAAGTATTCTGAGATCTTAATAGAGGAGATTTCAGGTAAGTCAAAGAGAATCATTATCGAGAGAAACTTTACAGGTTGGATAAAGTTTGGAGAATTAAACTTGAGGGTTCTGTTTGTAGGTTTAGAAGCATGCTGCATTGGTGATAAATAGTCAATTTATAATAAAGATTGGAGGCAGAATGGAAGAATCTATATATTTAGAAAATGGGATACTGGGCTGAGAGACCCATTATCTGTTATGTTTGTGATGTGGATGGGAACAAACTATTTCTGAAGGGGACTACTAGGAGGTTGGACTACTTTTTCCAGTAAGTTGAGGTAATTATGGGTTTGTGTGCTAGACGAGATTTAAGGGGAGAGGATAGTTTTGATGATGAAGGGGGAAGTGGTTTACAATAGTCGTCACCCCCTTGTCCAAAAAGGCTCTTATGTAGAGATGGTGTAAAATGAGGGATTGGTCAGTGAATGCATTGAAGGTGCAATTGGACGAGAGGGGAGTTAGGTTGAGAAAGAGACCCAGTTGATTTAGTGTATGATACATTGTTATTTGAGGTGTAAAATGCATTAAGGGGCAAAAATCTTTTGGGATTTTGAGGCACGGGACTTTGAGGCGCAGGCATATTTGAGATATGTACTTTTTTTTGTATGACACACTCTATCTAATATATATATATAAATTATATATTTTTACTAAATATTGTCTATAATTTTTAACCTATTGATGAAAAACAATCAAGTAGGTAAAATCAAACATAAAAATCAAATATCATTATTATTTTGTATCATCATAAGTATTCATAGTTTAAAAAAAAGATAATAAAATTTTAACAATCGAATATGTAAAGTTCTAAGACATCAAACGTATTATTTATAATTTTCAGGAGTGAGTGGAGAAGGTTTTGGGAATAATATGTTTTGTGGGGGTTGCTTGAGGAAAGGCGAGGCAAGACGCTATTGCCTGGGCCTGGTGGAAATTGGGCTTTAGGTAAATGAGATATGAACAAAATGGATTGCTCAACTAAGAAGATAGGTAAATGAGTTTTGGCTAATAAGAAATCTAGTAATATATTTTGCATTAGGAGGGTAATTTTGTTTATTTGAATTTCAAAAAGAAGAGGATGTTTTGTCTGTCCTTGTTAGTTGGCAGAGGCTTTTTATGGACAATCCTATAGATTTGGAATGGTAAATTCAACATTATGCTGTTTGAAGGAAGAAGAGGAGGTGAGGGATGAGTGGGTGAGGGTCATTGGGGTTGGGTTCCCGTTGCACTTGTGGTGTCATGGATTCTTCAAGAAGCTAGGGAACTAGTGAGGGGTGTTTGTAGCAGTGGATATAGACACTGCATCTCTTTGAAATAACTAGTGAGAAAAGGTAATTGTGAAGATGAATGGAGAAAAAAAAAATTTCTGTTGACGTCTATGGGGTGGCTGCTGTTTTGGGGTTCAACTCTGGTGAGAAATTCAGCCTTGGAGATTGCAAGAAGGATCTGGCTATAGGCTTGTAGCAAGTGAGATTAGGGATGAGATTGACTGAGTTGCATGTCCTGGACTGAGTGTGGGAGGTGGGAAGCTGAGCATTCAAAAGCTTCTAACAAGAGATCAGAAGAGTGCCTGAGAATGTTGAAGATTGGCGCTCATTCTATGGATGACAATGTTGAAGATTGGTGTTATAGGGGCTCAGTGAGAAAGAGGTGGGTGCCTTGGAGAAAATTTTAATAAATGATTTGTTAATAATAGTTGCTTCCGTGAATTCATCGGCATGCCTACTTGAGGCTTAGGGTTGAAGATTTTAAGAATGTTGTGGAAATGAGAGAAAGCATTATAAAGGTGTCAAAGGGACATTGCCGTGTTGGCACGACCCTTTTGAGTGTGGCACGTTTGTGCCATCGTTCCATGCCAGACACGATAGGCACGACACGGGAACCAGCCGGCCAGCCCAACATAGCATGGGAACTAGCTAGCCGATCTGAAACGACACGGTTGGCCCGCATAGTGCAGGGCCATACAGGATCATCTCTGTTGGAAGCTTGCTGCTTGAAAATGCAACTTGTGGCTGGCTTATGTGGCCGACACTTGCAATTGGCCACGTAAGTAAGATCTGACTTACATGGCTGTTTTTTTAAAATAACTCGTCCTGTTGGGCACTCACTCAATGGGATTTGACCCGTGACTTGTAGCCTGCCTTTGGTCCCGGGCTGGTGGATCGTGCCACCTGGGCTAGACATGAGGTACGACTCATGCTAGTCCAGTACGGCACTAGTTGTGCTATGAGGCGGCATGGTCCGGGACTAGGCATGGTTCGGGACTGTGCCATGCCGGGCTAGACACGACTTAACTATGCCATGCTTGGGTCGCCTTTGCCCATTTAACACCTTTAAAGCATCCATGTGTCTCGAAATTTGAAAAAGAACCGAAGCTGGAAAGCAGTATGAATGGTGGGGGGTGATTTTCTAAGTAGAGGTGGAATGGAGAAGACTAAGTTGGAGATAGTTCATGTGTCTCAATGACAAACAGAAATTTGTCTTGGAATATGAGATAGGCAAATGTTGATGAGAATTGAGAAGAAAAAGTTTACAGAATTACTTTTAAGGACTCAGAGCAGATGTGTTATGTATACATGAAACAAAAACTCAGAAAATGACAATTAAGATAAGTAGGTGTTTTGGAATGGGGATGTTCTTAAAGTGGGGTTCTATAGATGTAAAATGTATCTTAGGATGAGTGTTGCTATTATAGGACTGTTGGGTAATGGAATTGCTTGAGATGGAAGTGGGAGAATTCCCCATTTCATTTAAGGTTTAAAATTGGGATGATAATTTATGTGGGCATTCTCTGGGGTTTATGGCTTTGTGTTTCGGGAGAAGAAGAGAAAGTTTATGGGAGGAATTGGGAGCTATTAAAAGGCTTCGGGGTTGCTCTTGGTGTATTGGAGGTGACAGGTGTGTTTGATGTAGCGAGATAGCCTTTTGAAAAAAACAATGGGGTGAGGTTGATGGTGATAATCTGTGTTGCACGGACACGGCTTGGAAGCACCGTGTCGCGTGTCGGACACCTGGACACGCGGACACGGGTCGGACACGTGTCCGATACACCACGTGGCGTATCGGACACAAATCCGACTGAGATACGCCACGTGGCGTATCGGATACGCGTCGGAGACGTATCCGACGAGTTTTCCGGGAACAGTCATTTACCTCCCGACGCATCTTTACCTACCAACGCGTCTTTTACCAACCACAGCATTTTTGAAGTCTAACGCATCGGAAATACCCCATTTATTAAGAATTACTCTTACATCTCCAACGAATTGAGGAGCACACCGCCGACAGTGAGGAGCATGCCGCCGAGCCGCCGACTATACCTAAGGTAAGGATTTAAATCTGTATCTGGAGGGGGAGAGTTCGAAAATCAAAAAATCGGGAGGGGGAGAGTTTGAAAATCGAAAATCGGGAGGGGGGGGTTCGGTGGGGGGGTTTCGGGAGGGATTTTCGGGAGGGAGGGGTGGGGGAGGGGTTTTCGGGAGGGGGGGAAAGTTTTTTATGTACGGGGGAGGGGGGGAAGTTTCTGTATGGGGGAGGGGGAGGGTTTTAGAGGTTTAATTTTATTTTAAATTATTTTAAAAAACAAAATTTTAAATTATTTTAAAATACTGTATTTTAAATTATTTTAAAATACGGTATTTAAAATATATGTTAGAGGGAGTTAGAAGCTGTAACGGGAGGGGGCAGGGGTTAGAGGGCTTAAATATATTTTTTTTATATTTTAATTATTATTGTTTGTTTAATATATATACAAAATATAATAAATAAATAATTTATTTTAATTTTAAATATATAATTTTAAGAATAATATTAAATATGCAATATTAAAATATGGAATATTTAAATATGAATACTCTTGTTAGTATGTATTATGTAATATTTAGTAATATATAATATGTAAGTATAATAGTTTTTGTTATATAATTTATTTAAAATAAATTATTGTTTTATGAAAATAATAAAAATATAATGAAAAATGTAATAAATTATTGATGGAGAAAAAAAAATAAGATTAAATTAATTTTGAATTAATATAGATTATTTAAAATGCATAATTTTTTTTCATGCAGAATTATATAATAAAATGAATTGTAATTCTGAGCCTTCAAGTAATCAAGAAAATATTCAAGATGTTGATGATAATGCTCCATTATGGAAATATGTCACGAAAGATGCAAATTTAGATAAAGGAAAAGGGGGAGGAAATGTTACTTTTCAATGTAATTTTTGTAGACAAATATATAGAGGATCATATTATAGAGTCAAGGCTCACTTGTTAAAAATTAAAGGGGCTGGGATTACATCATGTACTAAAGTAACAAATCAAAATTTGATTGAGATGCGAAGGATGGTGGAGGAATCTGAACAGAGAATGAAAAAATCTAATCCTAAGTTAGTTTCTTTACCCACATTAAGCATTGCTGATTCTTTTTTTGAGAATTCCTCTTCTAGTGCTAATCCAATTGATCTAAAAAAGAGAAAGGGAACTATGGGATCAATTGAAAATGCATTCAAAATTGGTGCACGTGAATTAGTTGACAGTGAGATAGCTAGGCTGTTTTATTCTGGAGGGTTGTCTTTTCAATTAGCTAGAAATCCTTATTATGCACGTGCCTTTAAAAGTGCAAGTCAACTACCAGGTTATGTCCCACCAAGCTATAATACATTACGAACAACATTATTGCAGAAGGAGAAGAATAATATTGATAATCTATTAGAACCAATCAAGAAGACTTGGAATGAGAAAGGAGTGAGCATTTGTAGTGATGGATGGTCAGATGCTCAAAGAAGACCACTTATTAATATCATGGCAGTCACAGAAAGTGGACCAATGTTTTTGAAAGCAATAAACTGCGAAGGAGAGATTAAGGACAAATATTTTATAGCTGATTTATTGATTAATGCTATACAAGAGATTGGTCCACAAAAGGTAGTTCAAGTTATAACTGATAATGCTGCAGCTTGCAAAGCAGCAGGATACATTGTGGAATCAAAATTTCGGCATATCTTTTGAACCCCGTGTGTGGTTCATACTCTTAATCTTGCTTTGAAGAATATTTGTGCACCAACAAACTCAAAATATGATATGATGGAACAGTGTGGTTGGATCGCTCAAGTATCAAGTGATATTTTTTTATCAAGAATTTTATTATGAATCATGCAATGAGATTATCAATGTTTAATAATCATTGCAAGCTGAAGTTACTTTCAGTGGCCGATACACGTTTTGCTTCAACTATTGTTATGATTAAACGATTTAAAACAATAAAAAGAGGTTTGGAGCAATTAGTGATAAGTGAAGAATGGGAAATGTATAAAGATGATGATTTAGTGAAAGCTAAAGAAGTAAAGGATAAAATCCTAAATGAAGACTTTTGGATGAATGTAGATTATATCCTCAGTTTTACAATTCCTATTTATGAGATGCTTCGATTAGCTGACACTGATAAACCTTGCCTTCACAATATTTATGAGTGGTGGGATTCTATGATCGAAAAAGTGAAGGAAGCTATTTTTAAGAAAGAACATAAAAGCCCCACAGATAATTCAAGGTATACTTTTAATTTAATTTTTAATTTTTATTATTTTGATTGAAAGTTTAAGTTTTAATTATAATTGAACTTATATGATTTGCTATGTATTTTAACCTATAGGTTTTTTTATATTGTGAATGATATCCTGGTGGAAAGATGGAATAAAAGCCACACACCTTTACATTCTCTTGCTCATTCCTTAAATCCAAGGTAATCTTACGAGTTTAAATTATAGATTATGATAATTTTAATATAAATGATATTCTATGATTTTTAATATTTTATAACTAATGTTATAACATAACTTGCAGGTATTATAGTCAACAATGGCTTACTGAGTTTGGTGATCATGTTCCACCACATCGAGATTTAGAAATAGTAAGAGAAAGAAAAAAATGTTTTGAGAGATATTTTTCTAATGAAGGTGAAAGAAGAAGAGCAAATGACGAGTATGCTATATTTTCGGCATTTTTGGAAGATTTTTCTAGTAGTGATTCCATAAAAGACAGGTGGTATATGAGTCCTATTAAATGGTGGGTTGTTCATGGAACTGCTGCACCGATGCTTCAATCTATTGCATTAAAATTGTTAGGATAACCTTGTTCATCCTCATGTTGTGAAAGAAATTGGAGCACTTATAATTTTATTCACTCCATGAAGAGAAACAAGTTGACACCACAAAGAGCTGAAGACTTAGTTTATATCCATAACAATCTTCGACTTCTGTCAAGGAGATCTCCAAACTATAATGAAGGCGAATCTAAAATGTGGGATATTGGAGGTGATGGTTTTGAATCAATGGATATTGAAAATGCTGGAATTCTCGAGATTGTAGATCTTTCTCTTGATGAACCTGAACTGGAAGCTATTTTGTTTGATTCATAAGAAAATGCGAATCTTTTGTTTTAATATTTCTTATGTTTGTGTTTGAATGTTTGTAAAAATAAAGTTTGAGCATTTTATTTATTTATTTAAATTTCTGTTAATGTTAAATATTTATATTTAATTTTTTTTTCATGCCGTGTCCTAGCCGTATCCGTATCCTAGTTTTTTGAAATTTGTCGTGTCCCCATATCCTGCCGTGTCGTATCCGTGTGTCCGTATCCCTATCCGTGCAACATAGGTGATAATGATGAGATTCACTGATATGATTGACAAAGGGAAGGTGAGATTGAATAAAATCTTATACTTGTCAAAAGAATAGAGTAAAGAGTAAAGACTACTTGTGCTTAAATCTCATTTTATGAGATTTTAATGAACAAAAAATGAATCTCATTTTACACAAGTCAATAACCAAAGAGGCTGCTACAATATGAATAAAATTGCCAGCAAAGTAATTTAAAATATGAAATTTATAAATTGAAAAAAAATCAATGGTGTTCAAATGGAAGAATTGCAAAAAAGAATCAAAAAATTCGAAGTTCAAATATACCTTTTCATAAAGGATAGTTGATGCATAGCTGTAAGGTTGCATAGAAAATTGAAATCTTCTAAATGAGTTTTCAAATTTGATATATCAGGGTTTCTCTCTGCATCATGAAGGAGGATCATAACTCCAAAATTGCATCAAACCACCTTGATTTTTTGAGGAATAGGAGCAATTGGAGACATTCATTGATGAAAAGCCAGAAAATTCTGCATTGACAATGAAAAATGAAGTAGTCATTTTCTTATAAATATGAAACAATAAATTCTTTCTCTTTCAAACTTTTAAATTCAATAATTTTGTTGTAAACATGGAGAGAGGATTAAATTGTTTATTTCTATTATATTTTCAATTTGTTTTTAGTTCATTACTTATTTTATTCTTTTGTTATTTTGTTTATTTATTTTATTATGGATGACATGACCTAATATGTGAGATGTATCGATCTAATTGACTCATTATACATGGACTCCCTGTGTGTATTATAATGATTTGAGTTTTTTTATTGATGTTTGATTTGTTTTATAATTTGATTTTTATCATGGTTTCAAAACTAAATCTTAGCTAAGTGATATCAAGCCATAAGGTTGAATAGAGAGTGAGGCATGCACCATTACAACACACTGCACACGTGCACACTTGTACGTGGGTACATTGTAGGTGCACAATAGGCGCCCATTGAGCATAGTAGGAGCATAACAGATGCACTAGGAGAAATTGCACTTAAAACTGCACATAAATTGCCCAACTACTGCACACCCTAGGCATAGTAGGTGCGAGGACAAATAACATGGGAGGGAGAAACTGCCCAACTTCATGGGAAGGAGAAATTGTAATAGGCATGCCAAACACTAGGCATGACCATACCATTCAACAGTTGCACTTACTAGTTGTGCAAGGGAAACAGAATGGGGCAAAATTATTATTGAGCAGTGTTAGTGAGTGACACTAATTCATTGTTAATGTCAACGATATGTGTGGCACCAACTAATTATTGTTATTGATTGAGGGAACAATAACATGATGTAAGTATGTAGATACAAGAGATTCATTCAATCAAAATCTTTTATTTATGATTTTTATATAATTATAAACATTTTGAGAAAAATTATTTTTGTGATTGAGCAAAATGAATTATATATATATTTTCTTTGATGGGGTATTCTACTAGATATTTTTCAGTAATTTTGATGGGGTATTTTGCTAGATATTTTTGAGTAATTTTGATGGGGTATTTTGCTAGATATTTGTGAGTATATCATAATGTGTTATTTTTGTATTCTTAGTTTGGTATCAGAAGTATCATCTAGGTTATGTTGGGACACAGCATATCTCATTTGAGGCCATGCTGTGCCAACATGGCACCGAGGGAAGCAGGCTCATAATGGACACATGGTCCGGCTGAGACATTTAGTTGTGTCGAGTTATGATGGGTCAGATTAATGCCAGATAAAACTTGCACAATTGGGCTATACGTGATTTATTGGCTGTTCCATCTTGTAGCTAACTTAGGCTAGTTTGGGTTCGTTGTCATAGGCAACAACACCCACCAGGCAGCGGGTAAGGTAGTCCCAGCTAACCAAATTGTAGATGTAGGCAACATGCACCAAGCCTACTCCCTACCATCCACATTTAATATGTTAATAATATATATATATATATATATACACACACACATATATAAAATACACCAAGGTATGATTCAGAAAACATATCTAAATAAAAAAAAACATCTAATAAATGAATATAGTCAAATGTATTTCTCATTGATTTTTTGATCATCACAACTCATAGTCTCAGTATCATTGTATACTTATATTTTATCATTCACTTGGAATCATTTCACTTATATTGAAGATTTATTCGGGAATCATCGTAGCCGTTTAAGCATGATAAAATTTTAATGATATCTAGTTGTAATGTGATTTTTTTATTTGAAATCATATTTATAGTCACAGAAAAATATACTCTGATACAATCATAGATACCAAAGGGGTTAGTAAATCATGTGTTATTTTAGATAGCATGAGAAATATAGATTCGTATAATTTTTATTAACTCAAAATATTAATATTTTTTATCACTTCGGGATAAAATAGAATAATATTTAATGTCTAAGTATCTTAATGTCTCATTTCAATTCAACGAACTATCTTATTGTTTTTTCCTAACTATCTAAATCAAAAAGGATTCGTCTTTAAATGTAGTGTTGATCTCCATATTCATATGCTTGCTGATATTATTATAATTATTTCATAATAAATTAAATAGGTTATTTTAATTATTTGTAAATTTTATTATCTAGTTCTTGTCGTTGATTTATACTAGTAAGTATGTATTTGCTAAATTTTTTATTCCTTCAATCTTATCCATATGATTAATATATATAATCATGTAATAAAGAGATGAAATAAAAAATTAATATTTTAAATATATTTTTTTCTAACTCAATAATCATAACATTAAAAAATGAGGTCTTTTTTTTATTTGTTAAAGAGATTATTAATGTTGTATATGTACCTAAGTATAATAAATATGATGAGAGTATATACAAATAAGCAAATGTTTGTTGTAATTATAAAGATTTTATAAAATATTAATAATATAATTTTTATATTCTAGTTTGATTCATAAATTATTATTTTATTATTAACGTAGTTAGATATTATATATTCATAATTAACATATGAATTTAACATATGATATATAATTTAAATGCTAATTGAAATCTATTTAGATTTTTTTTCGGTCTATTGACTTGTATTGAATGTAAAATTTTTGTAATCTACAATGTATCTTAATATATTTTATATATTTCTTATATATATTAATGAGAGAAATTACTTTTAAGGTGCCTTGTACTATTGGTTTATTACGTGACATATATGTAACTTAAGAATCTCATATAAGAGATTGTCTCTAATAGTTTTTATAAACATACTTACAGCGATACTATTATATGATATATTATTAAATATAATATTAAATATTTTATTTTATATATCAAATTCTATAAAAATTCTTGATAGATACTCATATTTGGAGGGATCAAGAAGATGAAAAATCTCATTAAATTTTAATATTTTTTATTTAGTTTCTATTCAGATTCAATAAAGTGGATAATAATGCATGCAAATGCATAATCATCGTGATTAGTTCAACTGTTGGGTATTACATAAATCACTCCACTTTGTATTTTGTGGTTATTATTAATTTTAAATTTTTTATTTTATAATTTATTATTACATCATTCTTATTGATTATTCAAATGATCATATGATAAGTAGGATGAATGTATGCTTAAATAAGATGTAACTTTGAATCTTTTAAATTTTAATTAGAAAATTCATGCTAATAATGAATTTATCCATATATTTTCCTTGTAAACTCATCATGATAAAAAAATATGTTAATTAATTTAGAATTGATTAATATTCAAAGTCTACACTGCTTATATTCTGTTAAGTTTCCATTGTATCTAATGCATCATATTTTTAATGTATTATTCAACGTGTCTCCCAAGATTATCAGTGTTACCAATATTCATACAAGTATATATTTTTTTAAATATATATATTATGTTGATTTTTTTATGACTCTAATATTATTTTTATATTTAATTATCATAAAAGGGTTTCATAATGCATTTGTTATTCTATACTTGGGTTTTTTAAATGCATGGATCGATGCTGTCCTATGACCGAGAGATAACACTTTTTATTATTTTGGTCATCATTTTGGTCATTATTATCTATGTTTAGGTTTATATTATTTTTATTATATTTATTATTTTTTGTTTTTTAATTTAATATTTAGAGAGTTTTGAGTATAAGAGAACTACCTTTCTCCCTAGAAAATATGTAATCTCCAATCAAAATACTCGACTACCAAGATTAATCCACTCTCGAACATGGAACACAATTTATATTTATATAATATAATAATATAAATAAAAAAAATAATTTAAGCTTGAGCTCACTTTGTGTTTTATGAGAGAGAAAAAGAAACAAAAGAGATTATAGAAATTTAATAGTTATTAAATTTCTATCTATAATCATTAAAAGAAATACAATGCTTACCGATTAGTTAAAAATGTATTTTTCTAATCGTATTTTTGACATGATGGTGGCAATTCGTTGTCTTGTCAGTAGGCAGCCTGTTGTTACAATGGAATGCAAATGTTAAATGGGTCGCATGCATTCAAGTGCTCACTGCTCTGTTAATAAATATTATTATAAAATGGCATGTGAATGCACATTTCTTTTTAATAAATGTGCCAGAACGGCAGCACTTGTGTCAGGTTCATGTCATGCTTTTTCATTCTAGTCGCGTCATGACATAAGGCCCATCCCGCATTGGCTCGACATGACAGGTGTCATGCCATGGGCTGGCACGAGGCATGTCATGGCATGATTCTGGACATTGCCGTGCTAGGTATAATAAATTTGTGTTGTGCCTTGGGTCAGGCTTGAGTTGATTGGCTCAATTGACACCTACTTGTTCTTTTATTTTTGGTGAAGTTGAGAATATTATATTATAGTATTTTATATATTTCATACTAGAGTATGAGACTTGTCATTAATAAATTATATTAGAGCCTTTTATCATGTTTGTTAGATTTATGTGAGCAATAGCTCATTCAATATGATATACTTGGATATATGAGAATCTATTGAGATGAAATTTACGAGAGATTCAAATATTTATTTATATTTATTGATAATTATACATATTTTATTTAATTGATTTTATTATTTAAAATTTCATAAAAAATATAATATTAATTTAATAAAAAAAAATAAAAATGATAATATATTGGAATATGTGTCAAATGTTTTCCATACTTTTTGTATGGAATATAATTGTAGAATAGAATAATATACATTTGATAGAAATATCTTGGTTATTTTTTTTTTTGTTATTAGTATTTCAAAGTAGTTTTGAAGAGATATGAAATTAATTGTAAATTTTTTGTGAGTTTATTCTGTTAATGATCTCTTCTCAAACTACGATAAGATGATACTTAAATTTTGAATGTATCTTTCTTGATTATTTTTGAATTAAAAAATAAAATATTTTTTGAATAGTCTAGTTGAGTATTAGTGAGTATTGATGTTAATTTTTTTACTTCTTTACAATCTCACTTAGGTCTCTAATGAAGTGAGAGTCATTTGTTATTTATAGTTGAATTTATGTGTTTACATTATGTGTTTACATTATGATAACATTACTATTGAGCTATCATATGTATTAATAAGTATTATTCAAGTTTACTTTGGAGACAGTCTGGTTTGCTAGGAAAAGAATTTTTTGAGCTTAGAAGATCTGATAGTCCACGAGTCTATTTTTGTTTACATACACATGTTCAGAGCATAAGAATGTCACTTGGGAAGCCAAATAATTTTGCAACTAGCTCTTATTATCTTGATTTTTTAATTTGCTCTCTAGAAGAAACATGAGGTATACATGAGTCCACATGGCATGTCTTTTTCTGAAATATTATCCTACCTAAGATAGTGCTAACCAATTTAAAGAAAATAAATGCTCACCACTCAAATCATGTTTGGAAAGTAATCCATCTTTGTTCAAGAATATTTATTGTTGTAAGTTAGAGGTAGAAAACAAGACATATCGAATAGTGATGTATTGGTTTTTTGTGACCCAATTTGGCCACCGTGCCGGCCTGGCATACCTATTAAAAAGGGTAGGCCAACATGACTCGGTGATCTTATTGGCAACTCGAGTTGTGTTTGGTTGGGCCAAGCCAACAAACATCACGACACAACACGAACACAAGTCATGGTCTATGCTTTTCTTGACACTGCCCAATGTAAAATGGGCTTGCACATATGAAATTTTAAAAATATATTTATAAAAATTTTAAAATGATCATATTTAGTTTGTGATATGCATATATGTTGTATATTACACACACACACACATTTAGTATAAATACACACTACATATATATAGTGTATGTATTCATATATATACATATATGCATATATATATACACATACATACATATTGTAGTGTAATTAAAAAAATGAAAAATAAAAAAATAATTTAACACTAAAATTTTCAATTTAAAACTATGTAATAAAATAATAATGTGAAATCTATTTAAATTCTTTGAAATTTGATAAAAAATTAAAATTACTTATATGGTAATTAATGAATATGAAATCAAGTAAAAATATAGACTCTGATGGTATAATATTTGTCAAAATGATTAATATATCATATGTCATTTTAGATATTATGAGAAATATAAATTTATAAAAAATTTTATAAATTTAATATATCAAGATTTTTTTACTATTAGTCAAATATAAGAAAGATTAGTAATCAAGTTCTAAATATTCTGATAGCTCTTATCAAGTTGATGGACTATATTTGTTTATTCATGATTAATAAAATTAAAAATATTAATCTTTAAATATAATATCAATCTTCATATTTGAAGACTTGCTATAACTATTGTATTTATTCTTCTAACATTTATATATATTTTATAATTATTCATAAATTTTATCTTTTGATCTCGTAGTCAGTTCATGTAAGTATATATAGATTATATAATATTTTAACTCATTCGTTCTTAATTCTAGGATTTTTATAAGTATTTAAATAAAAAAGTGATGGAATGATAGCATAATATAATAAATATTTTCTTTTTATTTCTATTAAATTTTATATTATTTTTTGTTATTTTATTTTTTTATTGTTTAAGAATGCTTGAGTTGTAGGTTGCTTCTAACACACACACACACACACACACACACTCTCTCTCTCTCTCTCTCATTCTATAATAATATTTAGTTTAATTTATCATTTTTATAAAATTAATCTTTTCTTTCTCCTTCCAATCTTCTGTCTTCTTCCCAAAGCAAACCTTAGATTAAACTAAACATGGTTGCATAGCTAGATTTTTGGAAAAGGGTGCTGCCACTTGGGTGTGCTTGGGATGGTGCACCCTTTATTAGTGTCAATGACAACAAACACTAGTAGTTTGATGCGACGATGGTAGCGCTTCCATTTTGTAATTGTAAAATATTCACGATGAATATTTTTGATTTCTTTTGCATGGGTAATGATGGGGTTGATGTCGACATATTTTTTGAGTCAGTGATCTTTTGCTTTGCAATGGCTCTGTATCTCATGGTAGCCAACACAATGGTAACTATATAGAATTTTGCCAAGTGTTCCAGCCAAAAGAAATATGTGTTTTTAAATTAATATAGTAGTTTGTGTAATTTATTATTCTAAATTAATATTT
This sequence comes from Sapria himalayana, assembly GCA_029783825.1. Taxonomy (NCBI): domain Eukaryota; kingdom Viridiplantae; phylum Streptophyta; class Magnoliopsida; order Malpighiales; family Rafflesiaceae; genus Sapria; species Sapria himalayana. Next base: position 2,009,723 of record JAREIK010006106.1, on the reverse strand, counting down.
GTGCTGTGTTGTGAGATAAAAAAGAAAAAGAATAATTGAAATTAGTGAGGGATCACTAGTTTGTTAGGGGTAGGTAACATGGTGGAAATTGAGTGAATACACACACACACACACACACATATAGGGCTATGTCGGTGATGTTCAAGTTTGTGGCCTAAGGATATGTGTCACTTATTGGAAAATCTATTTTTGATTGAGTCTGATTAATAGATGGAAATTGATGCACAACTAGTACACCTGTGATAGTTGATTGCTGTTAATGTGTTGTGTATGCTTGACTTTTGTAATATCTGCAAGATGATTTAAGAATTGGCCTTTTGATATATTTTTTGGGGATATTTTTTTTATATGATAATACGACTTTGTTTTTTAAATAGAGGTATCAAATGGGCTGGCCCTGCACGATTAGACCTGGTTTTGGGCCTTCCAATCGGGCTACAGTGTCGGGCCTAGCATGGTTACCGTGATGGCTTGGCATTAGAGGCGTCAAACGGGTTGTCCCGTGCATGCTCGACATGGTTTTAGACCACTCGACCCTTGCTTCAGTGCTGGGCCAGGCACGAAACGGTTACTGTGCCGTGCCGTGCTTGGCCCGACATTATTTCTTCAGGCATGGCCTGTTGGCACGGCCGGTTTTTTGCCGGGCCAGGCCAGGCAGGTATGGCTTGTTTAAAAAAATAATTTTTTTTGTTTATGTTATTTATATAATTATAAAATATAAATTAGATTATATGATGTTTAAAAATATTTAAATTGAAAATTAAAATTTTTTGAATAGTTATAAAGCTTAATATTTTTATGTTATTTGTTTATTTATGTTTTAATTAAATTAATAAATTTAGATTATAATTTATTAGAATTAAATTTTAAAATTATTAATAAAATTCTTCAACACAAAAATAAAATAAACTTAAAATTTCTTAACAAATATTACAAAGTCACAAAGTCAAATCAAACGACCAAACCAAAGCAAATACAATATAAATAAAAATGAGTACAAAATATTAAAATTAAAATCAGAATCAAACATAACTCAAAACTCATAAGCATCAGCATAACTGTAATATAAGTGTAGCTATCGGCGTATCATAATTCTGTAATCATCAACCCTTAAGCATCAAGTGACAACCTCATAAATTATTTATCAGCATATCATTATCATCCTCAACTTCAATATCAAAATCACTATCATATGGATCATCATTAGCAATAAACTTTATCAATTACATCGTAGTCCCTATCCCAGCATGATTTTGGATGTTAAATCTCGAATCCTCCTAATTATTCATGCATGCTAAAGCCTCAACAATATCTGGACGTGGTTTTGATCTCCTATTCGATATCATATTCACAACAACTAAAAAAGTAGATTATGATGCTATGCTCAATATCGGATGAGTCAGTAGATCCCGTGCTATCTTAGATAGCACGGGAAATGTGGACTCATATGATTTATATTACTATAATATATCAAGATTTTTAGTATCATAATGTGATAGGATTGAATAGTAATCGGTATCTAAGTACCGAGAAAATTCATTCCTATTCGACAGTCCACCCCGTCATTTATCCACCTCACTAACTGAATGAAAAAATTATCATCTCTAAATATGGTATCCATATCCGTACTCACAGTCTTACTGCTACAATCATCTTACTTAGTATCGTAGTATGTGAAAAAGTTAGTCAATTTCTTGTGAATGAATCCTTCAGGTTAGTCTTCTAGGTTTATGCACGAGAAAATGTAAGTCAAAATATTATCTATCCCTTTCACATTAATCTTATGCTCCATGCATGCAACGAGATAATAAATAGATGGAATGATGGACCAGTATTTTAAATACTTGGTTTTCATCTCTTTAATTATATGGCTAAGTATTGGGTCAGCTCGATATTTCCTAAACATGCTATTAATGTTGCATGTGCACCTAAGTGCAATTCAAGTCGTGAGAGTATAAACTGACGAACATATGTTCCTCGTGTCATAAAAAATCTTCAGAAATTTCATAAATAAAATTTTTATAGCCCAGTCAGTGTCGTCAATAAAAAGTTCGCCACTCTTACTATTAATATAGTCGGATATTATATATTCGTATCCAACACATAACTCTAATATCAAATACGTGTAATTTCAACGGTATCTCACATATAATTAGAATTTCTTATTCTTAAGATTTGCAGACAAACAGATATTACTGAACATTTGTTGTCTCTGAGGCGTGTAAATGTATTTTGTGAGTTACATATATTAATTTTTTTGGGGAAGAATTATGTGGGCCATCGGGTTCTGCTCCATTGCCTTTGGAGGTGAAATTCAATGACTGAAATTTAAAAATTTTTATTTTATTTTTTTATCTTTTTTTTTTAAATTTTGAACTGCTGGGAATTGGGGGCGTGCCGGCGACGTGGGTGGGCGGTGGAATCGGACCTAGGCCCAGGTGGTTTCTGGAATTGTCGGGCTGTCTTTTACCGTTGGGGCGGTTTCTCGGGTCGTGCTGAGGTGCAGTGCCAACGGTCCACAGAATCGCGTCGGGCTAGGCACGACACGGCATGATTCATGCCATGGACAGGCACGACATGGGCATGGGAAATTCTCGTGCAGTGTTGGGCCAATCATGGTTGAATCGTGCCGAGCCGGCCTGGCCTAGTTCACACCTCCATTCTTCATGGTCCCGTTGCCCAAAAACTGTCAGTTTTGTCTTGGTTTGGGTTCTAAAAAATCTTAATTTTTTTTAAAAATTAGGGTTTCGACGGTGTTCCGTCGTGATGCCGCACGTCTTCGCCCTTTCGGGGCTCGGTAAGTATCGTCTGTCAGACATCGATTCGTATTGATCACATTTGATGTGTAGTTACGCATTCTGTGACCACGTGCTGGGGCACGGCACTATAGCATTCCGGGCCGGGCCAACCCGGCCCGGCCTGATTCATTTGATACATCTACTTGGACATAATTATGAGAGATGATTGTTGGTGTGATATTGATATTAATTGATCAAACAACATTGAAAAGACTTGGCATGCACATATCAGCATTCTTTACATGTATTATTTGAGAGAGCGACATATGGTTTTGTGGACATAGGTTTTTTTAGAAAAGATACTTTTATTTCTCTCGTAGTAGTTTATTAGAGAGTGACTCAGATGTTCACAATTATACTTTGATCGAGTGAAGATAATTTGATCGATCATAAAATTGTAGTGCATTCATGACACAATGATAATAAAAGTGGTGAGAGACCTAATATAGATATTCTTAGGTAGAAAAATAGTTGTGTTATATTCTTTCAATGGGAGGTCATGACATATTAAGTAGAGATTAGTTTTCGTACTTTAAGTTAAGATGAATTTTTTAAGATTAATAGATAATATATATAGTAAACAATTTGACCTATTCATTGTGTATCTTTTACGATCATGTCTATAAGTCATGGTGCGCTGATGCTCTGTTATAAGGAGCATGATAGATTTTATTTATTGAGTGTTGATTTATACATGTTTATATCTATCATATTTTTTACTCATCGCCTCACCCCAGATTATTGAGTAATTAATTCAAAAGCGAATACTCATATCACATATAATCATATTCTTTTTTTTTTTTTAATTTTATTAAGTTTAGAGTCTTTGATATTATAGAGACTAATGATACCATTATGTGGGCAAGGAGCCATGACAATATTATAGTCAATCTCTTTTTTGATGCATATTTTATATCTACTAGAATTGTGTTATTATTTATTTTTTATCAATTATTTTTTAAATCAACAAGATTGTAATATTGTTTTTTCTTTTTTGTATGTTTATGCATGCTTAACAAACTATACAAATAATTTTTTAGGATTGAATGAGATGAATTGTATATGTTTTTTTTAACTCATAGGAGCCCTTCTATATACATATCTATGATTGATCCTATAGTCATTCATCGAGGCAGAAAATGGGTTTCGTGACCTGGGAACTGCATGACACTCATAAGAGTTGTGCCTGGCAGCAGGTAGTGTTGGCGCGCAACATGCCTCATGCCATGTTGGGCTTGGACAACATGCCCATGTATTGAAAATGTTTTTAGCATGGCACAAACCAACATTATGGCACGAGCATGATGAAAAAATATTTTATAATTTAGGTGTGCTTGTGCCTCACACGCCCGTATTGAAGTTGGCTCAATTTCAGATTGATGTTGATTCAATCCATTTCATTAAATTTTTTAAAATTTATCTTTATCATAAATAAATGTGTAGTTGTGCAATGGCTACTGAGTCGTTGCTTGGTGTACTTTTGCCATGTGTCATAGCCCACATGACATGGCCAGTGGCTTGTCACGCACGTGTGCATGAGTGACAGGCAAAAGTGATTTTTTTAACACGTCATTCTATGCTTAATCATTAAATTTTAACTCTGATGGTCTTGGCCAAATTCAAATGAACATAATGATTCTTTCTTGTTAAAATCTAAAAAAATATATATTTTTTAATTTTTAACAAATTTTATAAATAGGTATATGATGTTTTTTATTCATGTTATCTATTTTCTCATACTGTAATTTAGAATATTTATATTTTATAATTAATATTTTATTTAATTGCCTAATCAATAAAAATATAAATTCAAATTTAGATTTTTATTGTATTTAGAATATATTTTTTTCACACATATTTATAATTAAATAATGAGGTTGTTTGATCTTGAGATTCATGATTCATGCCTACTTAACTATGATAGTTTGTAGCAAATCCATAAATTTTTAGGGTAATTGTCTTATATATATTTTTTAAAAAAATATTAGCAATATAATTGGATGTTTTTTATATTTCTTATTTTCTTAAAAATAATTATATTTTTTTAGTAATTATAATAAAAATAAAATTACCTTTATATATAATTTTGATATAAATAATGACAACCTTACATAAATGAACATCTCAAGAATGTAATCATTTTGTAATAATTAAAATTAAAATATTAGAGAAATGGAAATAAAAGAAGATTTAGTCCAATGTATGTATTATAAAAAATTATAGCTGCAAATCGAGTGGTGAGATTGAAGATCCTATCAGTTATGTGGAATAATATTTTAAAAATATGTTGCATTTAATTTTAGATAAACTTAATGTGATAGTAGGATTTTTGAATTTAGATAAACCTACAGTTCAATAATTCATTTTATTTATTACAATAAGTTTGCTAGAGAAAATATTATTAGGTTTTTTTTTGGTATTAGTCTTTCATTTTAGTTTGTGAAATATTAAAGATTAGTTTTTTATATTCAAAAATATATCCAACTAGTTTATTATTTGTATGATTCCTAAATTGATCTATATGACTGATATCATAATAAATTATAAATCTGAAAAATAATTAGTAATTAATGAACTTCAAAAGATATTCAATATATGGATTAGTAAGATCTTTTATTCGCATGATCTCTCAGATGTGATTTTTCATATTATATATATGTATCACATAATTAATATAATAATATAAGCATATTTAAAAATAATTATATTGTTATAAATACATTAGAAATGTATTAAAATACATTAAGATATATAGCTAACTAAAAGAATTTTATAGTTTATATAAGTAAGTGGGCCTAAAATAAGTTTATATTAAAAGTTATACATCGTTGGAATTTAATATACATGATATTAGCTTTATGTGTTGATTAGTAACACATAATATATGATTTTATTAATAGTAAAATTAATATAATAATAATAAATACATCAAGTAGAGACATTTGATTTTTTTTTTAAAATCCATTAATATTTTTTATGATACAATAAACTAATATTCATTTATATACATTCACTCATATTGCAATATACCTAGGTGTTTATGCAATATAAGTAGTATATTAATTAATACTTATACTACTTAAATCTTGGTGACATAATTATTGAGATATAAAAAAATATTTAAAATGCTGAATTATCTATCCATCTCGTAAAAGATGGCTAGAAACAATTAAATAAGAATTATCTTTGTCATTGTAAGTCATTTTGTTGAGATGATTCTTTTTCTTTATTATTTAGAGAAAAAGAATAAGAAAAAGAAGAAAAAATTTGTGAATAATTAAAGAATTTATTTAAATATTATAAAAATAAGTATGATTATTTAGTGAGGCTCCGAGTAATGATATGAATATCATATTTAGAGATGATAATTTTTTAATCCAATTTGCTATGGATAAGTAATGAGATAGTCAATCAAATATATATGATATGAAGATTTTATGCATATTAAGTTGATAATATTTAAATGAATTCATCTTTCACATAAGTTATCTAAAATAATATGCCAACTATTAATTTTTTGCTGTCTAATATAATATCAGAGTCAATTTTTTTTTATAATGATGAATGATACATATGATCTCATAGTTTTTATTATTTTTTGTTTATGATTTTATCATTTGTAATATTTTCTATATCTTTGTTTTAATTTGAAAGATTATGTTATAATATTATATATTGTAAGCATCAGAGTGTGTATATTTATTATTTATGTTATTATATAATATTTTTTAAATTTATATTTCAACTTTAAATTAAAGAATCTTTTTTTATTACTTAATAATTTTTGATTCATTATTTTAAAATTCATGAACATAGTATATATAGATATACACTAGATATATATTTTCATATTATGTATATACATTATATATATGAATTTTTACAGTATGTTTCAGTGTATATATGCTGCATACATATATACGTAGTGTATACACTTAGTGTGTATAAACATTATATATTTATTCTATATACATTGGGTGTGTATGTGTATATGTATATACATTGTGTATATACTTAGTATATTATATATACACTCAATAAATATAAAATATATTGTGTATATATAGATACACATAACAAATAGCACATATATGTTATAATTAATATGTAATATACTAATATCGTGCATCCAGCAGGCCCATCATTTAAAACATGCTGACCTGCACGGACTGCCCACAGGTTACGGCCCACATGAGTCTAGGGGCTATGGCACGGGTTGCTTGGGCCAATGGACCAGTCACCAGCTAGGGGCCCATACACCCTGGTTGAGGCCTGGCTAGGGTGCCCCTGGCTTGCCTGGTTTAGACCCATGCTAGCTGTGGCTAAATTTCACTCAACCCATGCTTGCCTAGGTTAGTCATTTGCTGGGCCAGGCATGAACCATGCCTATGGGCTGGGTCGTGCATGTTTTTCTGAAATCACCCGACCCGACATGCTAGGCATGAACCATGCTTACTGGTCTACATAACGTGCTGGGTGGCCCTGTTTTTTTTCCTTGTTGGCAGGGCATGACATGGTGGCCCAGATGGGCTAGCAAAAACTGGTCCATACTGGCTGAACATGACATGTTTGTCACCTCTAGTGATTCATTTTTGATTAGTATATCCCTCATTGGTGAATCCCAAAAGCATAGTTGTTAAAGCACTATTTAGTATTCTGTTGTAATAAATAAATTAAATACAAGACATTGTGATAATTATTTTTAATATTCTGTCAATGCATAATGATTTTTTTTTTTAATTTTTTTTGAACAAATGCGTGGTGTGCATTTGTGATTTTTTGTTGAGATAATTGTTTTCTGGCAGATACGAATTGCTTTTTTATCCAAGATATCACCTAGACGAGACTTCTTTGCTCTGTCGGAAGTCACTGGTTGCCAAACCAATGGTGATTGATATTTATCTAGATTATATACTACTTGCTTACTTCCCATTCGATATCAACATACTTCATTCAAGATTATATGGTGAGTTGATACCGTCTAGCACTCCGAAACTGCAGGTAAATGAATTTTTTTTCCATCTTTTTTTTTTGAGGGGGGTGGGATTAAGTCAGCCTTATTCACGAAAACAAATGTTGATGTTTTAGTCTGCTCAACCCTATTAATCCGGACCCAATTCAAGAAAAAAAATTGGGTTCAAGTTGAAATTTTTTGACCCAAACTAAATTCCATTTGGATTTGGGCTCGATGCTCTGGCAACCCGAAGCAAATTTGAACCAAAGAAGAAAAATCAAAAAACTCAAAAAATAAAATCCAAAAAAAAAAATGAAAAAATTATTTTTGAGACACTTGTTTTTATATGCCAGATGATTAACCAATTAGGTGATTGTAGCGACTCGTCCTTATTTTTTTTTTCAGTGATTTGGGCAGCCTTTCAATTGACTAATTTGATGAAATCTTTTTTTTTTAAGTGATCACATAAATTTGGGTGTTTGCTCATGTCACTCAATTTGATGAAGAGTTGCTTGCTATGCTTATAAAAATCAAGATTTGAGAGTCTAAAATCTAAAATATAAATATCCAAAAGAGCTACAATCAATTTTAATATTAATTTTATATTATATAAATTTAGGTCTTTAAAAAAATATTTAAAAAACAAATTGTTTTTCAATTTTATATTATTCAATGATTTTAATTAATTCATCGTTATCATTTTTTTTTTGTATTGCTACAAATGACCCAGCCTGATCTAACCCAAACTCAATCTGATTTTAATCTTAGGGCCCATTTGATAAAATTAAAAAAAGTAAGTACCTGAAAAATAAGTATTAAAAAATTAAGTATTGAATTTTATAAGTATTGAATTTGTATTGAATTTGTATTGAAAAATTGTTTGATAAATTATTATTAATTGAATGCTGAAGATAATTATATTGTTTATTAATTGTAAATGCCGAATACTGAAAATGGTATATTTTATGTATTTATCCATATTATCATTATATTACATATTATCCAACATAAATATAATTTTTAATGAATTTTTTTTTTCACTATAATTAATTATTATTATAAAAAATAAAATCGCTAAAAATATATTCATAAATAAATTAAAAATCCAAAAAAGAAATAAAAATATTTAAAAAATAGCTAGTAAAATGTAAATTCTTTAAAACTATCCAATTTTTTAATATAAAAATAAAAATTAATGAATAACTAGTTGATTTGTTATTTCTTCTCTTTAATTAATTATGAAATAGAATTACGATTAAGGTTTGTGGTGGTTGAGAAATGAGGAGGTGAAGACAGATTCACAAACTGAACTGTAGCGTGAATGAGAAAACGAAAAAGAATGGAAAAAAAAAACAAAATGGTAACTTTAAAAAAAATTTGTTGAAAATTTTTTTCATTCAATATTAAGTAGGTCTCTATCTACTTAATATTTTCAATGCTATTTTACTTAAAATTTTTAATTAACAGCTCTCAAATATTTCTTATCAAACACATTGATTTTTTCAAATCATTGAAAATTTAGATTTTCAATGATTTGAAAAAATTAAGTAGTTTATCAAACAACCCTTTAGTTTCATAATATTAAATTGAGCTAGGTTTATGTTGATGAAATTAGGTTGAAACTCGGGTTCATCTATAACTCAGGTTGACCTTTTTGAATTCGGTTTGGTTTTAGTTGACCCTCAACCCGACCCATCCCAATTGAGTTGCAACCCTAGATTTTTTTGATGTCTCATTTTCTTTATTGGGTGATTATTATAGTGCAATCTTATTCTTCATATTTTTTAAGTGATAAAATGACAAACAGCTTTCTACAGTACGTGAGCTCTCAATCATCACCATGAAGAGTCATCCATGTACGATGCGTTTTCTTCCTGATCAGGTTCCTAGAGGAAGTGACTCAAATAATAGTAGTTACTCTGCTGTGCATCATTTACACAAAGAGCCTTCAAGGTATGCATGCATGATGTTTGCTTGGTATAACTATTTTGGCTACCATTTTACTTCATGGCTTGAAATTGTTATTGCTTTCTAGATGCCTGATATTGAGAGCTAATGGGGAGCTTTCGCTCTTGGATTTGGTTGATGGGCGGGAAAGAGAGCTTGCTAGCACAATTGAATTATTTTGGGTTACCTGTGGTCAAATTGAGGGGAAAATAAATCTAATTGAGGATGTTTCCTGGCTAGATTATGGACACCATGGGATGCAAGTAATTATGCCTAATTGTTTGTTTTCATCGTGAAATGATTAGTCACTGTGTTATTTTATTGTGAAATTTTCAATGGAATGGTTATTTGCTGTTTAAATCATGTTTGTCACTCATAATATAAATCTTAATTCAAGTAAAAATTGGATTATAACTATTTTTTGGAGGGAAATAACCTTTCACATGTTTCATTGTTTTTGATGCTCATGACTTTTGTAATTTATTTTTAAGGGCAAATTGCTTGCAGGTCTGGTATCCATCCCCAGGGTTTTATCCTCTGAAGCTGGAAGATTTTTTACAGGTATTACACTACAAATGATACTTGAGTCCTTAATACCGTGGAAACTTGTTAGATGATTACACAGTGTAAGTAATCATGGTCGGCATTTCGGTAGAGGTGTATGCTTTCATATTTTCATTATGTATTCTAATTGGTCCCAATGCTCCATAACATTACTTGATGCTGATATCCATAATTAGATACTTTTGTGATGGATTTCTTTTTAACATGAAAAACATTCTGTTGGTGCATAAGCAATTCTAAATAAGAAACATCCTTATCTTAGCCTAATAGGAAATATCATCGGAAAATATGGGTTACCTTGCCAGCCCTTCATTGTATTATTCTATGTTGCATCTTCATATATACTGTGTATCATGGTAGTCTTACATTATGTTATAGTTCTACAGTGATATAATTAATTGCTGTTATCATAAGTTATGTATTTGTTCACGTGAACATGTAATGAACTATGTTACTTGCTGATTCAAATGTATGTCATGGATTTTTTTTATTTGAGGGTAATTCCAATTTGTTGTTTAAATGAATTGAATTACTAGCCAATGAGATGGGTGGCATGATTGAGTTAATAGAACTTATGATGTCAATCTGTGAGTGGATAGGAACTATGGATACTTGTCTCCAGTTGTCTACTCAGTAATTCTTGTGCGTGTGCGTACCTGTTTATGTGTGTGAGCAACACATTAGTTTTTGGCTGGTCATTTTCTTGTGATTGCTATTCAGGAGAAACTACTTAACATGCCACCATTGTGATACCCATTGCAACAAGGAGTGTTTACGACACAGTGTGTGGCCTGTGGGTGAGTTATGCATTAGCTGATGATCGAAATTGTTGATATTTCAGACATGATTATGACATTTGACGATTTTTGTTGTTACTTACATACTTATCTTGTGAGCGCACCACACATTTTCCTTGATTATTTTGTTCAATAATTTCTGCCATGATGACTGAAAATGAAGAAAAAAGAGATGGGTGATTGATATTGCAATTTCATGACCAAAATTATTATTAAAAATGCATCATAAATTTAATGGGCGGATGCAACTTGGTGGGGAAACAATGTCTATAGGCATGAAGTTTGGTGGGGTACACAACCTTCTCATCGAGGGATCATCTTTCCAAAGTATGGAAGTGTATGTAAAAGATGACAAAATGTTCGATATTGATAAATATAAAAGGAAAAGGCCATTAGACCATCAAGACATGAATTATGCATCACAAAGCATACATAAATTAAATTCTCTATGAGCATCTTGATAATGTAGTGGCCATTTATGTAACATGAAAATAAAACTAAGTAAAAAAATTATAAAATAGATGCATACATCCTCTGTATAAATATCTTGCTCTTAGAGAAGGCAACATAGTTGAGTATTGGGTTCAAATCTAATTAGACATAACTTCTTTGATTTTTGGCTATTGAGATATTAATCTCTCACATACTTCTTGTTAAAGTGTGAGTCTTGTGTATTAGATATGATCTTTATCTTTTCTATTTGTAATTATGTCTCTAATAAGAAAATATTATATTTCAATATATTTTATTTGCCTTTGAAATATCAAATTGAAAATATTATGTTAGATTTTTTTATTTATCACAATACAAAGTAATTGATTGTGAAATTGTAATTCTATTTTTATCTATGCGGTCTCTAATTTAAAAGAACTTATAAGTAATGTATTCTTTGCACTATAATTTGACTACTAATATTTTTTTTAGAAAATGAAGTTTTATTCATAAATATATTGACTCATGGGAAATTATCTGTTATGAGGCATAGATATTCATCTACAATTTGAATAGTTTCTAATTTCCAAAATTTATGATTTTTGAAACAAAAATTGATCTTTATTTTTATAGTTTAGTATTTGTAGAACATCAAAATAAATATGATAATAAAGAGTGCTAGAGACAATTTATAATATTAATATTATATATAATATTTGTGGAACTTTGCGATAAATAAGTTTTTTATGATTTTTTTTTTGTATTTAATAAAATTATCAAAGAAAATCGTGTATTAAAATTGAGATCTTTCTTGGATCAAGTGAGAATTTTTGTAGAAGATAGTGATGTAGACCCAAATCATGTAATAATATTCAATGGATTTTAAAAAATGTGCTTGAGTTTTATTAATTATTGCATGTAATACATTGTATTAAAATCTATTCTTTCTAATACTACTCATTTTGTATTTAATTCATGACTTAATTTTTTAGTAGTTTTTTTTTTTTTTTGATATTATTATTATATTAGTAGAAAACACAAAGGTAATTCATCTTGTGAATATTTTTTAAAGTTAATTGTCACCAAAACGTAGAGATATACTTAAAATTGATTTTTGATCTAATATTATTGAAACTGAACAATTTCAATGATATTTTGATTATTTAACTAATATGCATTATAATATTTTCATACATATTATTAATGATGTCAATATAATATTTAAAATTTTGTTCTTTTCAAATATCAATCAGTTTAATTTGTTGATGGTTTAATTATGCACATTCTTAAAATTAATAGATTATATGCTAACCCTTTATTTTATATCTTTTAAAAGATGGTTTATGTAAGAAAATTATCATAATAGATATATCTTCTTGAATTTAAATTGAATTTCTTATGTTGTAGCTAAATATCCAAGTTTTATTATGACAAACACTCTTTTTTTTTTGTATAACTTATCATTAATTAATGAGTTTATTTAACTATTTAATCTTCAAGTTATCATGATTTATTGAATGTAATATTGTAGATTTCATGAACATGTTATTTTTCTTCCTTTTCAAGTTATATTAATGAGTTTAGTTAACTATTCAACCTAAAATCTTTTTTTTTTTTAATTTTTTATAGTTTAATTAATATCTCATTTGGTTCAATATTTTTTCTTGTTTTTTAAAATTTTATTTTATTTTTTTTACTAAGTTTGGGATTGAACACATGATGTTTTTTTTTTCCTATAAAATAGATTCTTTTGAGATTTGATCTTCTGTATGAATTTTGTTGAAAATGTTCTCAAAGCTGTTTTTTGTTAATCTTTTTGAATTTTTTTTTAGTTCTTTGTTAAATTCTATTTTCACATTTATCTTTTGCATTTTTGTATTTTAAATTCTTTTTTTTTTATTCTATTTTTAGTAAATTTAAAAATATTTGTTCTTATTCTTTAGAATTATATCATTTATGAAGTTTTTCTCATGTTTTTTTTTTCGTATTGATTTATTACGTAGCCGATTAAATACAAGTAAAGCTCTTAGGCCTAAGTATTTATATCTTTTTGCTAAATATTATTATATATCTTGTAAAAAATTTTAAGATGATTGTTACTGGTCATTTTATATGATTAAGATTGTTATCATACCACAAGACAAGATATACATAAGATAATGTTGTCATTCTATCTCAACTAATGCAACCTCTGATTTTATGGGATAAGGGTGTGAAAATGTTAATCTTTTTTAGATATCGTGCTAAAGTTAAAGTCTTATATACTAAGTATGGCTTTCATGATCTCCACCTCAATTGAAAGCAACGTTGCCAATAATACTCAATCATTGCAATTATGAAAAAAAACACAATCTATCATGTTGAACATTAGTTGCCATTTGTCACAATATCACAGTTATTAATCAGTACTTATACATATACTCCTTCAAACCATTAATATGAGCATTCTTACAATACTATGATGATGATGCATATATTGCATATGTTTCATTTTGTGTCCATGATACTTTTCTTCAAATTCAGGCCAGTTGCAATAATGATTTGTGCTTTGCAATTCTGAAAGAAAACATAATCATGTTTCTATTACTTAAGAAAAAATACAAGGTCAAGAAGAACGAGTGATTGTTCAATACATATCCAGAATTTGAATAGGATGTGTGGTGGTGAGAATTGATAGTGTGGCTCCTGATATGAGCTGAGAGACTCATAACAAGGAGGGCAACTAAACGTGCGAGTAATTTTGGTGCGTTATTTTGTCTGTGGTGGATGAGATGATCCTCCTGACGGAGGATAGGTAACTCATGGATGGAAATACACAAGTGTTTTCTTTTAATTAAGAATAATCTGCTTTCTACTCTCCTACGAGTTTTCAAGTTCTTCAGGCTAGATTTTTTAGAAGATTGTTCAATCATTTCACAAATCTCCATATATATATATATATACATCATCTTAAGCAAAATATCCATTAATGATTTATTATTTCATGAAATCAAGTAACACCATAACCCCGTACCTCTTTTTTGCTTTGATGGGTCATTGAGCTCCGGGCCTCTGATCATGCTGTTTGTTGATTTATGAGCCTCTCCTACATAGATCCTGCGCTGAATAGAAGCCTTGTGCATTGGGTATGTCATTTGGTTTACTCAAGTAAATGATTTTAAGGCCCAACTTATTGTTGTTTTATCACAACTATTCCTTGTAAAATACAAGGAATTCTTAAGAATAGAAGCAAGAACTGAGAAGAAGATGAAGAACAGAAGAGAAGAAGGAGAGGAAAGAAAATCGCGCAGCATGAACCAATATCAAAGCATTCAATTAAAAATATTCAGCCAGCGACTAGGTTAAAAAAACAGGCTTTTATATCAACCCTATAATTAAAAACAAAAGAATTATTAAAGAGATACTTTACAGTAATACACCAATAATTGCTCATTAAGGGTATATTTGTAATTTCACTCTAAATCTCTCAACTTAACGAACAGCCCGTCAACACTTATTTTGTTTATTTTCTCTGTGATCTTATGATCTTTGAGGATGCTAATGATGGCTGCATTGATTTGCAATATATTCTCTTGTGCAAAATTTCTTGTTTAATATTTATTCTATATAGAGTTGTTTCTTTAAAAAAAATTGATTCATACTTATAGAGATGAATGAAAAAAAAGGCACAGGAGTTTGCTGATTCAACATCACTTTCCAATTTCCATCCATTTTCTGGGATGACAAATTTTTGAGAAAATGACTGTTTGCAGAAACCATTGTTCTTATTGTTCAATGTCCTTTTCCCTGATGTTAAACGCTATTCCTTATCCTGTGTGAACATATTTGATTCATCACTTATCCCTTGTTTGTGGGTGGTTAGTTGGTCAGGCTTGTTTTTAATGCTTCCTAATGTGTACATTTCTTGTATCAGAAAATGTAATGTTTCTTTGCCATTTCATTACTGATAATTGCATGTTTGTTTGGAAAAATATCCAAAAAAAGTCTCAGTTTTATTTCTATTTGATTTTGCAAGTTTGAATTCATAAGTTTGCTAATTGATGGAACCTTAAATTTTCCAGTTGGATCCTGGGTTAGAATTTGATAATGAAGTCTATCCTCTTGGTCTCCTTCCAAATGCTGGAGTTATAGTTGGTATCTCCCAACGCATGTTCTTTTCGGCACACACAGAATTTCCATGTTTTGAGCCATCTCCTCAAGCACAGACACTACTACATTGCCTACTTAGGCATCTTCTTCAGGCATGCCCTTTGTTTCTATGTATTTTAAATGTAGCATATTCATTTTTTGTTCTGGTGGTCACAATCATGTTCAGCTTGTATTTTGGTGTTCTCAAATTTTACACTAACTTGCAGGTCGTACCCATTACCAAAGCTCGCATTTATTTCTAAAAATGGGAGATTAATATCTCAATATTTTTTATTCTAAAAATCGGAGAGACCTTGTCTAATAAGTCTCAAACCATGGACATGCCGCCCTTGGTTGAATAACCTATTATCATAGTATTATAACCTTTACTTTATAAATGTAAATTGAAGATTTTTTAAGTTATTACTCATCATAATATTATTTTACTCAAATATTTTTAATATTTAGAATTATAAGAAATCTACTATGTTAGTATTTTTGTTATCGCTAGTAGATTTTATATTGACTTATTATACTATAAATTCTATATAAATAAAAATAATTTCACCCTTCCCCCAATTTTTCCTTACTAATTACAGGATAGATATATATGATAAATTTTTATACTAGTCAATTATTTCAGTAGTAATCGTGATCAAACATATTTAACTTAGAAGTTCTTATGAGATTCAGTATATTAGTGATAGTTTAAACTCATCTATAATGATTTCTCTATAAATTTTATCATGCATTTCACTTTTCTATTACTATTTCTGAGATTATAATGTGAAGTGTTTTTATAATATAATATATTTATTTTTGTTATTTTGTCTGAGTTGTATTTTAATATACATAATGGACCGGTGATAATAAAATTTAGTGTTCTTAATATTTTTTACTTTATTTGTTTTTATGTGAGTTCTTTTATTGATGATGTTGTTTTTGACTATTTTTATTTAGCATGGTCATCATAATTAACTAATCCTTATTCTAATTGCTTGGGGTTTGTGGTATGAATTATGTTTGTTAAAAATCATTATCTCTTACTCTTTCAGTTAAATTTTTATTTGTAATTTTTACTTAATTTTTTTAGGTACATCTTCAATTTTTTTTTGTTCATTTTAATTGTCTCAATTTCTTAATTGGTGTACAATGAGGTTTGTGTTAGACATGATCAAATTATTGCTAATGATTTTTATGTATCTTATTATTTATAAGGATTATTGTAATTTTTGTTAATATTTTTAATTTTATTATTCTTAGTGTTATAACATATCTATTATATCATTCTCATATTTGCAATGCTCATCTTTTGAATATATTATTTTTTTTGTCATCCAACATTCATTTCTATATAGCATTGTTGGTCATATAATTGTTTTATAAAATTCTTTCTTGAATTTATTTAATGCTTATCTATCAAAAAGAATATATGATTTAATTCTTTACTTGGTTTATTCAATTTTAATCTTTATGATACATTATTGTTAATCTCTCAGTTCTTATTCAATAGAGTGATTAGATACTTGAAATTATTGATATTAAATAAATTTTTACTTAACATGGTATTTGAGTATAATTAGTGACTTATTGTCATTGTGTAAATTTTTAACTATTAGCATCCATCATTGTAGTAGTGTTGTTGCTTGTGAACATTATTTTTGTTAGTGGGGAATGATAATTTTTTTTGCTAAAAGTCATATCAATCATTGTAATTTTTTTTTTTAATATCTAATTTTCTTATGTAAACCAAATATTTGTCCGAATGACTTAGACTCAAAAGTGATTAATTTTGCTGAAAGTCATATTACTCATTGTACTTTTCTCATGGATTTGATTTTGGTTTGGTTTGTGGAGTTGGGTCTGGTCGATCTGGGTGTGTAATGCAATGTGGTGCTACACTGTTGTTTTTTTAATTTTTTATTTCCATTATGAGCAATACAAAACATAAACCTATAGGCTTTCACATTAGTATTTCTTGTATTACAGAGCAGAAATTGAGTTATATGATGTATTTTCATTGTATGTCTAGTATTCTTAACTAGTTGTTTAGATAGACAAATTTTATTTTTGAGATTAATGATAAATATCCAAATCAATGTCTTTTTTAACATAAAATAAAGATGTGTTAGACCCAAATAAGTCAACAAAAAAACATGACTAACAATCTAACACTTATAAATTGGAAGGGTTAAATTATAGATTTAGAACTATGTTTTTTTTCCTTGATAGACAAAGTTGTTAATATAAATAATTTAATAGAGTAAAAAAAATTAATAATATGAGTGTTCATGAGAGAATTAATATTTTTGTAGATTTAGATGATGATGATGATACTTTCTTATTTGTGTTTTTACTTATTGTTTATATATATATTTTTTCTTTTTAATAGATATATATTTGTATCATTGTGATGTAATAGTTTGTATATTTTTTTTTGTTTATTTATTTTATTTTTTTATGGACTAGAGTGTCCAACTTGTGGGCTGTCCCACACGCACGCGCACACACACACACACACACACACAATCATAAGCATCGACATAGTGGTTTTCATCACAAGCAATGAGCATGAGCACTATAATAGCACAATGTACGTAGCATGAAGTGTAATTGTGCATGCACGTGCATGAATGTTTGATGAGGTAGAAGGCACACTTCTCTACTGTTCGTTGCCATTTCAACTCTCACATGCCATTGCTTGTGATGAGCATTGAAAACCACTATGTCGATGCTTATGATGCATTGAAAATTATACTATGTGGCGTGACATGTGTGGGCCATTTGGTGCATCTGGGGTTTTAGTTGAATGTGCAATTTGGTGCATCTGGGGTTTCAGTACATGGTTTTGGTTGGTTCACCGAAAGTGCACCATGATTCAGCTAAAGTTTATTGTGCAAAAATTATGGAGTCTTTGTTTTTGATTCTTAAGTTCATATCATTGAGGTATGATGCCTATTGGATTGTTTTTGATTCATTATTATTATGAAGGAGATTAAAATCCAGATTATTATTCTATGTGTGGGAACAATAAGTACTCACAATGGGTAATACAAGAAAAGACATGGTTATTTGGTAAAGAGGTGTTGCAACTCATAATAGATGAACCACCCAACGATGAGACGAAGTAAAAGTCATTTCAAACAGATTCTTACCTTTTGATTGTGATGTGATAGCCTATCAAATTGGAGTTGATCATAGTTTTTTTATATTGCATGATATGCAATACTACATGTGAGATAGCATCATTATTATACTTTTCTCAGATGAGACAAGTATATGATATAGTTACATAGTTTTTTGGACCAAGATTAGAGTGGATTAGAAAGTCTGAGCATATTTACAACCTTTATATAATTCTCTCGATTGGATTCATAGTTATTACA
This sequence comes from Sapria himalayana, assembly GCA_029783825.1. Classification (NCBI taxonomy): domain Eukaryota; kingdom Viridiplantae; phylum Streptophyta; class Magnoliopsida; order Malpighiales; family Rafflesiaceae; genus Sapria; species Sapria himalayana. The sequence goes on along the minus strand of JAREIK010006106.1, from coordinate 1,990,717 downwards.
GATTTTTCTAGTTGAGGTTGATATTATAGAGTGATTGAAATGCTATTAGTATGATATTCATATAATTATTATTAAATGAGTTTTTAATATTTTGTAGTAAGATTTTGAGTCATATATAGTTTCTCACATTCCAGAGGTATATTATTAAACAATTTAGTTTATACAAGACAGACTTAGAGATACTAGAGATATATCTCAATCTAAACATACTACTAGTTGAGAGGTAACTAGCTGTAACAGTGACAAGGATAAGCAAGTCTCAATTCAGGACACACATTGCATGAGGTTGGGTCATGGTTAGAATTCAAATTATTGAATATTTTTAGGTATTGTTGGTACTTAATGATATTATATAATTATGGAATAAGATAAATTATGAATTAATTTCATAACTTTGGAGTTTTAGTAAGTTTTAATAAATAATCTTGAAATTAATAAGTTTTTTGATGTCTTTAGTAGAAGAGATAACATATTGAGTCTTGTAAAGTTTTGATTTCTTAGTAAAAACTCTATTTAGTTGTTCATAAAAATTCTCGTACATCACAATATTGCAACACATAGTAAATGAACCACCCAACAATGAGACAAATGAAAAGTCATTTCAAATAAATTCTTTCCTTTTGATTGTGATGTGATAGTCTATCAAATTAGAGTTGATCATAGTTTTTCATATTGCATTAAATGCACGATTATATGTGAGTTAGCATCATTATTATACTCATCTCAGACGAGACATGTATGTGATATAGTTACATAGTTTATTGGACCGAGATTAGAGGGGATAAAAAAGTCTGAGCATGTTACAACCTTTATATAATTTTCTCGATTGGCTTCATAGTTATTGCAGATTTTTCTAGTTGAGGTTGATATTATAGAGAGTTGATTGAAATGCTATTAGTATGATATTCATATAATTATTATAAGATGTGTTTTTAATATTTTTTAGAAAGATTTTGAGTCATATTTAGTTTCTCACATTTCCATAGGTATATTATTAAACAATTTAGTTTATACGAGACAAACTTAGAGATACAAGTAATACATCTCAATTTAAATACTACAAAAAAATAAAATTATAATCAAAAATCACAACTCACAAAAATAACATAAAATAAATATTATAAATTTAATTTGTTTTAATGTAATACAAGTACAAAATAATAATGAAATCTTAAAATTTAATACATCGATAATTCATCTCGTAAGTGTTTGATGGTATTATTAGTGATAGGTTCAATTTTAGTCCTCATCAAAATCTCATGAATCATCTGTTACTAACTTTTTTGCTTTTACTACAGTTGCAGTATGATCTTGGATGCTCAAATTTGAATCTTTTTAATTCTTCATGCATGCTAATGCTTTAATAATATCTGACTATAATCTCGATTTCCTATCTAAAATTATATTCACTGTAATAGAAAAAAGTAGATTCTGATGCTACGCTTGACACCGAAGGAGTTCATGGATCTCGTGTCATCTTAGATGGCACGAAATTGATAAACTCCTATAATTTCTATTATTATAAAATATTAAAGTTCTTATTATCGGTATATAATAGGATTGAGCAGTAATCAGTACTTAAGTACAGAGACAACTCGCTCCTATTTGACAATTCATCCTGTCATTTCCTCCTTGCTAATTAAATGGAGAAGTAATCATCTCTGAAAATAGTTTTCATGTTCGTACCCGGAGCTTGACTACTACTACCACCATACCTAATATTGTAGCATATAAATAGCTCAGTAAATTTTTCATTAATGATAACTTCTACTTGGTGTTCTTGGTTCATGTACGAGAATATGTATGTCAGAATAATTTTTATTATTCCTTCTATCTTAATCCTATAATTCATGCAGACAGTCAGACAATAAAGAGATAGAATAGTAGAACAGTACTTTAAGTATTTAGTTTTTATCTCAAGAGCTATGTTACTAAATGTCGGGTTATCTCTAAATTTTTAAAACATGCTGCAAATATTGCATATGCACATGAGTGTAACATAAGTGGTATGAGTATAAATTGACAAATTCATGTTCGTCGTATCATTAAAAATCTTCTATAAATTTTATAAATTAAATTTTTATCCCACTCAATATCTTTAATAATAAGTTCGTCACTCTTACTATTGACTTAGTCGGATATCACATGTTTATATTAAATACGTGACTTTAACATAAGGTATATATAATTTCAATAGTATCTCATAAGTTTTTTTTGATTAGTATTTTTTCTTTAGATTTGTAGACAAATAGAGACTATCAAATTTCTTTTGTATACGAGGCACACGAAGAAATTTTAGTGAATATTGTATTTTTTTAAAATGGAACAAATAATTTTAATCTCTGCTTGAGGTAATTGGCGTGACACATGTATCTTATGTATAAAATATTTTCTAATAGTCCGTCTCTAATTATCCTAACAAACATGTTAATAATTATTTTATTATTAGATGTAATATCGAATGTGATACTAAATATTTGATTTTAAATATTAAATTTTTAAAGATTTTTTTCATGTTCTCATCATATCCTGGCTATTATGAGGATAAAGAATCTATAAAAATCTTAATATTATTTTATTTAGTATTTATTTAGAATCTACATAGTAGGAAGTGAGGTATGCATAAGATGTATTGTCGTGAATAGTTTAGATATTATATGTCACAGACACCATGCTATTATATTTCTTTAATTTATTAATTATTATTTTTTTTTTTCAAATTTATAGTATTTTAGCATGTCGTTCCTAGATGTTGACCTAGGAATCTTTGGATATGCAGGTTGAAAATATGTCAGCATAATACTGACTATCCTTCGATCCTCAGAAAATTTAATCGGAAGATTCATCGTGATGATTAGTTTGATTATGTCTTTTATTCCTGATTCGTTACGGTATATGAAGAGTGTCAATATTGAGGCTTAACTAGATCCAACCTCAAAGATCTCATTGCTTAGTTGAATTTGTCTAGGATTTAATATACTATGTTTTTTGGTATATTATTCGGTATATCTCTTAAGATACTTAGTCCAACTAACCCTCGTATAGGTTAATATTTTTTATATTATTTTTATTATACTAATTTTTCATTGATATCCCTAATATTTTTATATTGTATAATATTAAAATGAATCTAAATTATTGATTTTTTTTTTAATTTTCTATTTTTTAGATGTTTGGGTTAAGACTATGAGAGAAAATAAGGTTTTGGTGCCCTCGGACCTTATTGTATGGTTATTGTTATCCATATTAAATATAATTTTATATTAAATTATTAATTAAAATAAAAATAAAAACCCTAAATAAAATTTAAAAAATAATACTCATAAAATATAAATTTATTTGTTCGACAATACGTGATGTTTAATATCCAAATCCAATATTTGCACCGTAGTCCGCACCAGAGTCCCGAGAGTGAGATGAGAGAGATTGAGAAATGAGAGGAGACAATATAGAAAGAGAAGAATATGTTGTTTTGTGGATATATATTAAAAATGAGAGGATATATATAGATTTTAAAATAATTATTTTTTTTGAATATATTTTAACTTTTTTATTAAAAAAATTGGGCAGAAATCCGACAGCCATCGGATTTTTGTTGCTAGCTATTGGGGGCACATCCAATGGCTAATAGGCATGCAGCTTTTAATTTTTTTTTTATCGTTGCCAATGGGTTGGGGCATCGGGTTCAGGCGAAGGCTTGAGGGTATGGGTGTGGTGTGGCACTCGTGCAGTGGCGTTGTAGCAGGTGTTGGTCACTGGTGTCACAGATGGATGAGTTCAAACCGTGCTCGAACCCGGCCTGAGTTCTAGGGCATGGTTTGGGCTGTGTCGAATGACCGTGCCTTCTAGTCAGGTAGTCGGGTTGTGCCTGAAAATACATGAGGCACAGGAAACCTCTGCATGGCACAACACAAACTTTTTTTTGAGACACCCCAACGTGGGCCAATGCATGGTTCTGGTCCTTGTCGGGCTTGGGCTTCCCGACCCACTTGACACTTTTAAGTACAATTTAAGAAAAACATATATTAGTTATAAGTATAGCGCTTATGAATTTAAAAATACAAATCTTTATGAACAATATTAATCTTTGGTCTTTATGACGATAAAGTTTGGAAAATAAGTGAGTGGATACGAATCAATTATAAAGTATAGTTGATGAAATTGCCTAAAATATTTGAGATTATGAATAATTTTTGAATAAAGATGAATTGTTATCTCAGTAATAACGTATTAATGATTGTGAATAACTCTAGAGAATATGGGGATTACTATTAGGACAGACTAAATAGTCATAATCATATTGTATGCTATTAGAACATGGAGTCATTGCACAATATCTTAGTTTTTATTTTGTATTCAACATAATATATGTCGATACAATTAATATCAATGAATTTAAGTTTGTCGAATAATTTAAATATTTAATTTATCAAAAATAAGTTGTCTCACTGTTAAATAACTAAATTGTCGATACAATTTTTTAGAAATCAATATTTGGTCTTTAGACTAAAGCATACTTTGCTGATTATACAAATAGTATACTTGTGGATCTTTGTTGATAAAATATTCTCATTAATAAGTTTTAGAAATATTTACTTAATTGATAAAATTAAGCTGCATAATAAAGTCGCAACATATTTTTGGTGCTGTTGCTGAGGATTGTTTAGTTTGTATATGAGTTATTGTAATTATTATAGTTGAAAATCTAAAAAAGAAATTATTGATATGCCATCACTTGTTCAAGAATAAGAAGATAAAGTGAATTATAAAATTTTAATGACTAATATGGAGAAATTTAGTTAAAAATCTACAAGTAAAAATCAAAGATATGATATCAAGTATTCAAAAAGAAGCTTAAGTAATTTATGAAATCTCTATAGCTAATACAAAGAAACTTGTGGTAGAAAAGCTTGCATATGAAATCGAAGATATTTTCTTAATTATTAAAAAAGAAATAAATTAAGTAAATTTTGAAATTTTGATGGCTTAAATGGAGAAAGTTGCAGAGAAGTGTGAACAAGAGTATGAAAAAGCCAAGATATTTGGCAATGTCAAAATAATATAGAAAACAAAGAAGAGGAATTTCATCCAAATTATTTTTGTGGATGAGAGTATCGAGATAATAACTTATTCAGTATTCAATACTAATACAAAAAATTCAAGAAAAGAAGAATTAAAATAGTATAATGAGAAGCTAGCATGAACAATAAAGTTTTTGGAGAGAGAGAGAGATTTTTGAGGTATAATTATTAATGTTAAATATAGTATTGTGTTTGAGCAACCTAATTTTTTTTCTATTTGTTTGAAGTATGATTATTGTAAGAATAAAAATTACACATTTATATATACTTAAACTTCCTCACACACAAGAATAATAGATACAAATCAAATATTACTTAGAATATTTTGCATTGCGGTGATTGTTTTCCAAAGCTGCAACTTTGGTATTACAAAAAGAAATAGCTTATTAGAAGCTACTTGTCAAAGTCATTAATATCTTTCAGAATCGTTATTTTGCTGTTACATAAATAAAAAATATCATACAAGCTACATGATAAGAACACAATAGTTTGAGTTGTGACTTTTGTGCTTTAGAAGGAATAATATTATAGAAACTATATGGAAAAGTTGTGACCTTGATACGATGCTTTGACTATGAAAGAACTACTTGTCATAATACTTTGATTTTTCATTTACAGATAAAAAACAAAGTCATAGAGTTGCAGTTTTGAATTACCAAGGCGCAACTATAAATAAATACCTCAGCCTCATATCACTCAAACAAAAATTCCTAATTTCCTTGTGACTATGACAATCTATATTAAATTTTATTAGTTTGATGATTTAATAATAGAAGGAAAAAGATCATCAAAGAAAAATATTTCGAATGTAAGCCATAAGGAGAAAAATATTAGACAGAAACCTAGTGCCTTAGAAATGTCACTTAAAGTCATAGTTCCAATGATGACTTTTGTCAATGAAATTGGGTAGGGATGGTTGGATTCTGTACTATCTAAAAAGGAGTTTATTGGAGAGGGGAGAATCATTGAATGCATTCATACATTCATTTGGAGATATTATTTAGAAAGAGTGAAATTGGATATTGTTGTGTGCATAAAGAATTGGGTAGTGTCTTGGTTGTAAAAGAGTTCTATGTTAATTTGAAGGATATGTGGGGGAAGAAGTGATATGTGAGGGAGATTTGGGTTCTTTTTGATAGGAGAATAATTAATGAGATACTTGGATTCTCGGGCGCTAAAATAACATAGATATCAAATTCATTTGCAAACAATTTGGTCAAAGTTATCACTATTATTTAGAATTATGATTTTTGTGGCACTAAAAATTACATATGATATTATATGAGTATGCCTATTCCTAGGCTATGACTCTTGTTCGTAAAAAATGCAAAATCATGATTTTTATACTAAAATTAATTTTCAGTACCACAACATTTTCTGCTGAACCATGACAACAAGATATATGAGAGAAAGAAGGTAAATTTCACCACTCATAATGTCGTGGACACTTGAAAACATATAAGAGTAAATTTTGTGTTGTGATTTTTTTTCATTATCATGACCATATGATATTCAAGATCTTCTCATTATCACAATGCCATAACCATAAATCAATGTGAAAATCCTTTCTTCATGTTGCGAACATTTCCTAGTAATGTAGTTCTTTATAAAAGATAAGAAGATAAATGCCCAAAGCTGTGATCACTTAATAGTGGCAGGACTTTGTGTTACAGTGATATTAGGCACAAATCATAGTCCTTCTAGTAGCGTGACATGTTACAAAAAGATTGTGATGCAGTCCAAAGTTGTAGTTACCTTCTAGAGTTACAATCTCGAACTTAAGAGATGAAGATCTAATTAATGACATTCTTTTGAAAGTTGTGACTTAATATTTGAAAAAATGTAGAATCGCTCAAGTATATAAGAGAAAGATAGAAAAATTCAAGAAAATTTTTTATTATTTTTTTCTCTCCATGACGCAAGTAAAGTTATGATAGCTACAAAATCCTAGAGGTAAATCTCGCATATCCTATGGGTTTTACAAGTAAGCAATAGATATGAGACTTAATGCAATCCATAGAGTTGGGTGACATGGTTCTCAAACCCCTTAATCTCAAGGGTTAATTCGAGAATTTTTATTAAAATAGCTTATGTCTAAGTTTTATGTAATTTGAATATATGTCAAGTGATAATGGTTATTTTTGAATAAATTTATTTGATTTATTTTGTGTTATGGATATAAATAGATAGTAATTAAATAAAATTTGAAATAGAATTTTAATGACATCTAAACCATGAAACTTACTCTAATATATGGTATGAAGATAATTACAACCCTTTTGATTGTGATATGCAAGATAAATATATATGTTAAAATCCAAAATTTGGATATGTTAATTATAATGAGTATGATACTAACAAAGTCAAAAAATATGAATGTTTTTCCATGCAAATTTATTGTATATATCTTAAAAGAATTAGCTCTCGATTGAGATGGTTGTTGTGTAAAAAATTCTCCTAAGTGGTTTACCTCTAGTGTGTAAGACATATTGTCACCAATGAGGATGATAACAAATAATTTTTGAGATATGTACTAGTGTGTGATGATTCGCAAGATAATGATTTTCTTTAAGAGTTACTTTTATGATTTTTACTAGTAAAATTTGATAAAAAAATATATTAATTGTACGAGTATGATACTTATGAAATTGAAAGTACAAATATTTATAAATCATGTTAATCTTTATTCTTTATGATAATGAAGACTAAAAAATAAGAGTGTATATATGAAATAATCATGAATAATAGTCGATAAAATTATTTAAAAGATATGAGATTATGAATGATTCTCAAGTAAAAATGAATTTTTATTTTGCCAGTAACATATTGAGGAGACAAATATCAGAGGATCACCTTTACGATATGTTCAATAATAACAACCATCATGTATATCATTAGTGCAAAAAATCATTGCACAATACTCTAACTTTGTATGTATCCAATATAATATAAATCGAATAACTTAAATATTGTCATGTAGATTAAATGAATAAATAATTAATTAAAGATTTTCTAATAATCTAAATATCCATTTTACTAAAAATGAGTTATTTTATTATTAAATAATTGAATAGTTGATGTAATATTAATGAAATTAATATTTGGAATAAAATTTGTTTTACTACTTGTACGACTCAAATACTAATAATTTGTTATTGATGAAATATTCTTATTTGTTAGTTTTTTGGGACATTGCTTAATTAATAAAATTAAGTGGTATAACAAATTTATATATCATACTAAAGATAATTATTTGGAATTATTTTTAAAGAGGAGGCTAGGTGCACTTAAATAATTAATGGAGATAAGTTAATTACAAATTCATATAAGGGTCTTCATTGAGCTCTCTCACTATAACTAATGATGAATGTGGATATTTAGGATTTCTTTACAATTGAGTATCAATAGATTTTTTTGATCTTTATATATTACAACTCTTATGATTCATTTCCTTATTTTAAGTAGAGATGTCAAATGAGTCATGTTATGCTGGGAATTCTTATTTTTTAGGCTTGTTCAGGCCATCATGTCATGCATTGCAGGACATGGTTTTTAATGTGGTTCATGTTGTGCTTGCATATCTTTAAAAATGAGCAGTCCAACATAACTCTTTGGTATGCCTTTTGGTCAGGTCATGTCTGGACATGCTAAGTCATGTCTGGTCATGCTAGTTAATGTCAGGTTATGCATGGTCGTGCCAAGTCAGGCAAGGCTGACTAGGCTAGCCTAGGTCTGATCCAAGTTAGTTTGGCTCAGGTCTAGGTTAGCATGATGCTGGTCCAAGCACGACTATGAATTGGACCATGTCGTACTAGGCATGTCTAAATTGTATTGTGCCTTGTGCTGTGCTCAGGCCTACAAGCTCAGTTGACACTTATAATTTTAGTTTTATATATTATTGATTTATAAGTTAATACTCACATTATAAATACTTGTTTTTTTTATAATATTTTTTTCTTGTTCATTGAGTATGTGGTAGTTTCTTTGATTTGAGTCTCATGTGATTTAGCTTCTTTGATTCTCAAAGATAAAGATATTGAGATATTAATCTCTCTCAGATCTCTTGTCATGTGGGAGTCTTGTGCTTAATCAAAAATTTTGAATTGTAAATAAAACATAGATAATGTCTTTGAAATACATTATTTACTATAGTGCTTTATCAAAAATGTTAGAGGAATGATCTTATCAATCAATGGCTTTATTGTTAAAAATCTTATTGTAAGTACTGAGTGTCAAATTTTCTTTAAGTGTGATTAAACAAGTATTATTACTTTTCTAGATTCTATTTGTTTTCATTTATGCGTAAGGTTGTAAGATCACATATCTATTTCTTTATGTAGTCTACTAATATTTTTTTAGTAAGTATCGACTTGGCTAATAAATTATTAATGTTAGTAAATATCTATAAATTTGCTCAATGTAAACAAAGCAATTAAAAACTATTATTTTGTTTCTAGGAAATATTTTCTCTAAGTCATTTAATTATCTAAAAATGAAAATAAAAATGCAATTATATTGATCACTATTTCAACTTTATGTTTATATGGATCTTAACTATTTTATAATGATGATATGCATTGAATATCCTATATGATTTTGACTTATTTTCTTTGACATATATTATCTTATGGTGCATTTTATTCCTTATATACTTACATTTTAATTGATTCTATTGAATATAAAATTAAAAAAATAATAATTATTTATTAGTCATTAAATCACATATTATGTCAGACAAATTCTTTCTGTCAGACACATTTTGACATAATTTTCCTTTCTTATATATGGGAAAAATATATCAATATTTAATATTTTCTTTAAATATGAAGGATAGATTTAGTTTATGAATTATACAAATTTTATTTGTTCTCGATATTATAGGCCAAAGATTTATTATACAGTGTTGTATTTTTTTTTGGGGAGATAATTTTATCTTCTATAAAAGTATGATTTAAATATGTACTAGATCAGTCACAAATTTATAATATAGAGTCATAACATCTTTTACAGGTTAATTCTTGTTGATAATCACCTTGATTAAATCAAATGATAATGTTAAAATTTGATAATATTTTTTGTCTGTTAGATAAAATGTTATATTATTTTTTATTTGTTTTATTTGTAACCTGAAGAAGCATAATGGCAGACATCTTGCCTATTATGTATCAGTTTATTGATATCTTTGTAGAAACCTTAATGAATTCCCAAATTATGTAATTTTTTTTTTTAAATTTGGTGTTAACAACATGCTCGCACTAGCTTAAGAAGACAGTAGAAAGTCATATATTTTTTTTATAATTTTAATTTATGAAGAGGACTTACATTTGTATTGCATATGTATATTTACCATGTTAGTGAATAGGGTTAACTTTTGATATTCATTTTCTAATACGAGTACTTACAAAACATGAAAATTTTGTTAAATGGATTATGCTTCTATTTTCAATAAAAAATAATATTAATAATAGTTACGCTTTAATTTTATGCCTTGTTATTTTTGTAAATTTTATTGATCTTTAGCATATGCATTTATGTCGACTCTTCTCATATAAATAGACTCGAAATGCTTGATAATGTTTTTTTTTTTCTTTTAAGCTATTCTGGCATGCTAAACAAATGTGGAATAAGTTTTTGTTTAAAGTTATTTGATTAGCTAAACAAATATGAACGTTTCATTATCTCATTGCTGTAACTTTCTATGTGCTAGAGGGAGAAAACAGAAGAGGCTTTACGGTTAGCTCAGCTTTCAGCAGGAAGACCACATTTCCTTTGTTGTTTGGAGTGGCTTCTCTTTACAGTATTTGAAGCTGAAATTTCTAGGTATATCTTTTTACGAAGGAATGGTTGTACTTTGTCATGCATTATGATTATTAGAACCTGTAAAAGAATATCTAATGGCTTTGAGAAACTAATTAGATTTCCTCGCAATTTCTAAATTTATAATTAATCAACACACATTGATGCTAGATAGATTATATATATCTATTGGAGGTCATGACTCAATGTGATGATAAGTGCCTTTGTTTAAGAGTAGTAGGACATATTCATAGCCTTGAGACTCATCTGACATTATCTCTCTGACTTTTGAAGAATACTGTCTCGATATTATCTTTTTCTAGATCATATAATAGAGTCAGAGCCTTATGCACTGGGTATGATCTCCTCTATTGATGATTGGATAAGTCTTGTTAACATATTGATATTTAACAAAATTTAATTCATTTCGAATGCATACATAAAATTGGCACATTGATATAACACAAGAATATAAGTTAATATATTGATTGGTACATAGTATTTGATTACATTTTTTCTCAAGCTATAACGAGTATTGGAACATGTTCATATATCAGACTTGGCTTGGATGAGAAATGATGGTGCATGTCCATTGCATTGGAGGTGACTATTGTGTTTGCGTGAACTGGAAATGGTGGTTATTTATATTGGCAATGAGAGTTGCATGGATTGCAGTGAGGATGGCTTATTGGCGGGGAGGGCCTTCTAAACTAGAGGAGAGGGCAGCATGAATTGATGATGAAAGCCGCATATACTAGAAGATGGGCTGCTTAGATTGGCAGTGAGAGTTGCCTTGATCAGCAAAGAGGGCATCTAGATGCTAGATTGAAATGTGTGTTCATTTTATTATCAAATCTCTAGTGGCCATTTTCATTGCTAGATTTGTTTTATTAATAGTAAATTTTTTTATATATTGGTAATAATTTAAATAATTAGCTATAAGCAATTTTATTCGTGAATTAAAATTCATATTAACATGCCAAATGTTTTAAGAGTTTTTTTTTTATGAATATTTAATTTGGTTCTAATATTAAAATTCTATTTGTGTTATTTCTATTTTAAAAGTGTGCCTAGGCATTGGCGGAATGAAAGGTACACTTGGGCACTTAACTTGTACTAAGGCAATCCTCCTTCACGAAGACTTGCCTTTCATGTGTTTTATGTGATGAACACCCATGACTCTTCATTTGCGTGACATAGTCTTCCACAAACTATTTGACTATTATTTTTTAAATTATTTTTTAAAAACAATGCTTCCTCTCTCATCATCTTTGAACATCTTATTTTTTTTATTATTTATTTAATAACTTAAGTATTTCAAAAAAAAATAGATGAAAATAATAATTTTTTGATAATACATGTATTTATGTAAGATTATTTTTTTTATTACAAGGATATAAATTAAGATTAAATCTTGATTTTTTTTTATTTTTTAAAGATAAATTATAATGATGTAAGTCAAGTGAAATATGAATCAAATAAATCGATAGATATAAGATGAAATTGTGAACCAAATGATTCAAATAAATTGATAGATTTACCTAGCATAAATAATATTGTTTTTATTTTACTCTTTTTTTTTTTTGTTTAAAAATTATAAACGAAGACATAAAATTTCAAACAACTTTTAGTTAGAAAATTTAGAAATGTTGGAAAATATTTAAAATGCCCTATATGTGTTTGGGATATGATGGTTAAATATATAAATTCAAAAAAATCAAAAAATAAAAAATAAAAAATAAAAATTTATGTGCATTGCAAACATTTAAATGAAAATGTATTTGAATACAACAATGATGTATATGATAATGAAATAAAAAATTGAAATGAGTTGAATAAAATTATATATTAGAGCTAGTAATCAAGGAGGAAGAAGTAGAATAATATGATTTGCAAAGTGATCAATATGAAAAAATCTTATATTTTATTTTTTGATCTTGAACTACGAGTGATTGCATACTAGATCAAAACAAATGATACTAAATAATGCTTTTAAGAAAGAAATAGAAGATATAATATGCACATAGATTAATAGTTGTTTACTTGAGATTGTTATTTTATTTGGTGTTTAGATAAATCTTAGTTTTCTTTATGATTATGACTACTAGGCAATATGTGATGGGTGAAGAGCTTTTTAGTGTTCACGAGGTTAGAATAACAAATAAAAAAAAAGAATAAACTATGATTAAAAGGCTTACTACTAAAGATTTGATATATATATATATATATCAAATGAATTGAGCAATAATAGATAGAATCTTGAATATTTTTTAGTTAATTATTCGAGTGAGTAGTTTTTGTATTCTTGATGTTGATGTCTTTGATGGGGGAAAAAAAACATCTGAGAGACATCCAATTTGCTTGATGACTAGGTGCAATAACTTGGAGAAGATAACTGTTCTTATTTTTATAATAATCATTCAAGTTATGTAATATAATAGTTATATAATTTTTGTTTTTCGAATTTTTATTGAATGAATATTAAGTTTTATGTGTTTTATTTTTATAATTATAATATGCACAATGTCATACTTAAAGATTGAAAAGCTACCTTTTCTATTTTCATCCTTAATGTTTTGCATCACACATTTTAAATTGATGGAAAAGATTGAAAAGCTTTCTAATATCAACAAAATATTAAGTAGAGTCGTTGCGCTTAATAACTATATAAATAATTATTGATAACTAAACATTATGTGACAATTTAATGAATCAAGAGGGTTGTGTTAATTTGCAAAGATATGGTTAGTGGTCACCTTTCTTACATTGGGTCAATTGCTCTAGTAAAAAAAAAACTAGAAAAATTATCTACCAATTTTTAATGGTTAGATATTTTTGTTTGTTTTCATATCATTATTTTGGAGTGTCAGTGTTTGTTTCTTGAAGGAATCCAATTCTTTAGTTCATGTTCACATTTTTTAATTGTGAAAAGAAAACGTTGTTAGGGTTGTATAAAGTTGTGAACAAGATTAATGTGATGATTATGCTGAGTTTATATAGTACTAAATTATAGTTTATGATTAAATATTGTGCTCTTTGTAATCTATTTGTATAGGCATATATATGAATATATCCACTTGCATATGAAGTTATGAATAAGATTAAAGTGATGATTACGATGAGCTTAGTTAGAGTTTATTATAAGTAGTGTTCTCTTTGTATTCCATATATATATATATATATATGTCCATCTTCATACATTGTGTGTGTTATGTTCACATTATCGATCCCAAGTCCTGATAAAGGAGGGTGTGTGGGTGTGGGTGTGGGTTTAGGTATGTGCATATATGTTTGCATGTGAGTGTGTTTTAGTCGTTTGTATGAATTATGATTGCAAGGTTGGTCTTAAGCCCCAATAAAATAGGAAGTATCATCAGGTAGACAAATAGTCTTAATAAATTTGTCATAAATGGTGTATAGTTCATAGAGATATGTGTCTTAATAAGGATAAACTTAGAGAAGCTTCAATGAAGTGTCTGAAAACAAGAGTGAAATCTAAATGGAGAAATACTAAATTTTTTCGGAAAATGCTAGATGATAATATTAATTGGTCTTTTGATGTAGTTGCTAATACTATGTGGAATTAAGTGATAAAATATATAGAAAGAATATTAAGTGATTTCTTAATATATATTATTTGTAGATGTCATATTATTATTTATAATATTAAAAAAATGTTAGATAGAAAGCTAAGGGTTTGGAATGTTCTACTTGAGTTCAAGCGATTTAGGATTAGTTGTAGTAAGACACTTGTTATTAAATGTATGCCTAAAGCCCAAGCACCACTCAGCCCAGTGAAAAGTGTCTTGCCTAATATCAGGAGCTCCACGAAATATACAATTCTCGAAGCTTTCTTCATAAATCAATTATTATCAAAATTCTTTCCCACTAATTATTTATTCTAAAAGACATTCTCTCAATTCATAATATTTTCAAAGATCTCCACAAATCATATTATTCCTAAAACTTTTTCTCTCTTAAAAAGTATAGATAATATGTTTGATATATTAGAATTTTATATATTAGATTATTAAATTTTATTATTTTATTTTAAAAGTTTGAATGTTTATGATGATGAAAAATACTAATGGTATTTAATTTTTTTATTTGATATTTTTTATTTAATTGTATTTTATTAATAAATAGAAATTTTAAATAATATTTTGTGTGTGTGTGTACGTATTAGGTATAATATATTTCAATAAAATTCACATCTTAATTACATATTGCATCTCAAGACTCCAAAAGTCCTTTAGATCTTAAATAACTATGAGCAAAACATAGTACTTAATATAAATTTCATCATGTTAACCATCATAATGATATATTAATCAAAAAAGAAAAGTAAAAAATATAAAATATTAGTAATTTAGTGTCTAGGCTCTATATTAAGTATAAACAAAGAGATTGATGAAGTTATATTGAATAAGATTAAGTTTGGATGAATCAAATGAAAAGTTTCATCAAAGATTTTTTATAATAGATAAGCATGAATTAGATTAAAAAAAAAATTATAGAACATATATAAGTCCAGACATACTTTGTGGAAGTGAATGTCAGTAGATTAAGTAATATATTTAATTGATGAGGAAATCAAAGATGTAGATACTATGATGAATGTATAATTAGACTACTAATAATTAAAAAAATTTTAAATATAACTCATATAAATCATTAATAAAAGAACCTTCCAGACTAGGCACAGCTGAATTGGGCCATGTTCTAGACTGTGTCTGGACTGCTTGGCCTGGTTAATACCTCTAATTTTGATAGGTGCTATAATGATACATTTTTTTGGTGATTTTATCGTTTTGAGTTAACTGGATCGGATGGGTTAGACTTGGCTATTGTGCAAGCCAACTTTGTCTTGCAGTTATTTAGTTATCTTTTTTCTTGATTAATTCTTTGAGTGTGAACATGACTGAAAATGAGGTTAG
Source organism: Sapria himalayana (assembly GCA_029783825.1). NCBI lineage: Eukaryota > Viridiplantae > Streptophyta > Magnoliopsida > Malpighiales > Rafflesiaceae > Sapria > Sapria himalayana. The sequence continues at coordinate 1,974,903 of JAREIK010006106.1, read as the reverse complement.
AATAGTGGAATTAATGTTGGCAATTATTGCTCAATGGGCCCCTTCTATGTGGATTTGATATTTAACTTGAGAGCAATTATAGTACGCGACATATTTTATAATTACTAGTAGTAGTAAAATATTGAATATGAGAGTGGAATATGATTAATGCTAAGCTATTGATATCTTTTGGCAGTTGGTTGATGTTAGAGTTTTCTTATATTGTCTCTTGTATTATATGCAAGAATATTGGTTTCTTACAACCAAGTTGTATTCTTTTGTTAATTTTCACATATCCAAAATAATTTCTTGATTGAGTATTGATATTTTATATTTGTCAGAATGAGACTAGTCATCATCTTTAGTTTTTTTTGAGATATTTAATCAGGCTCAAGATATTCCACACAACTATGTTTAACGCTTGTTTTGTATACTGAAATAAGTTTGTTGTAGAGGTGTCAACAGGGTTGTGCGGCCCGAGCACGACATGGTTCAGAACCATCCTTGATCACGGATCATGCTGCCTCATGGCACGGTTTGTGCTATGTTGGGCCGGCGTGAGCCGTGCCTCGTGCCAAGCTTGAAATGACTTGTGTGTCTGGCCTAGTGGCACGGTCTACCTGCTCGAGGATTAGGGAGCGGCTATGGGTCACGAGTCAATTCTCATCAGGTGACCGCTCGATAGGGTAGGTTATTTAAAAAAAAAAATTGGTCATTTAAGTCGGATGTTGTTTATGTGGCCGATTGACATGCCACATAAGTTGGCTATCTGTTGAGTTTTCACTCAGCGGATTCTGACAGTTGTGCTCCGAAACAACCCTGCACTCGGCCATGCCACTGTTCCGTGCTAGGCCAATCAGCTGGTTTTCATGCCGTCCATGGCGCGACACGGTAGCACAATCGTGCCTTTCTCAACTGGTCCATGCCGGCATGACACGGCTCTTTTGACACCTAGTTTGGTGGGATTCTTTATTTTCACTCTCTTGGTGATATATTCTAAGGATACATTATTAATAAGCATGTTATTCCTATAAAACTGTAGAATGATGTGTAGTTGTTTCAAATTTTGTTGCAGTTCTACCTGGCAGAGAGACAGAGAGAGGTCTCATGAGTTGTATGGGGAGGGAAAAGGTTATGATGACTTATCCTCATCGCAAGAAGTGACTACTTATTCGCAACACTTGTTTGCATTTTTATTCCGAGTTGTGATCGATGTATTTTTAGTCTACATAAGTAATAAAGCATGGTACTCTCTCCACTTTGGGGGGTAATTACAAAATTCATCTATTGATATTGTTTAAATCTTTAGAGAGCAATATGCTAGATTACTTTTTGGAGATGCTACAAATTCTATAAAACTCTACTTGAATAAGTAATTTTGATGCCGAAAATGTTAAAAAGATTATTAAAATTGTGTCCCAAGATGCTACTTTAGTTATGAAATATTTTATGTATAATTTGTTATGATAACAAAGTCCAAATGATAGATTTCAATGTTGCACGTACCATCTCACTAACACATGCCAAGATAATGCTAATCTTAAGTAGATTAACTAAGTCCAAATGATATAACAATTGAATAAAATATGATGAACCGATCTCTCAGTGATAATTTTAGCTTATACAAGGCTTTTAACAATCTACAGACATGACTTATCCTCTCTGAAACTATGAAATCCAATGGATGCTCCATGCATATCTTTTCATTGATAGGTAACTAAGAAATATATTATTTACTTCCAACTTATATACCACTCTCTTGATATATGTTATTTTTGTTGCTAGACAAAAATATTTTAATAATCAACCCTATATTTATGAGTAAATTGCCTTTCAATAAGTCTGAGTTTCAATCATTATTCCTTCTTATTTGCTTTAGTTTTCATAATGAGCACTCTCTTCTATCTAATTCTAGGTTTTACAGAAATTAATTTATAAGTTTTCAAGCTTGATAACTTGTAATTGAACAAATCTCTTGCAACTTGTTTTGTCTTTCATCTTTGATTATAAAGTGATTGAGAAGTGGAATTAGAAATTTGAAAACTAACTCTAAGAGAAACAAAAAAGTTTAAAAAAGAAATTTCTAGTGAGAATAAGAAAGTACAAGTATGAGATATTGTGTTCACTTTGGTTGTTTTTTTTTGTTGTTGAGCAATCAAAAGGTTTATGTCATCTTGTTTTGAATGATTAAGTAGTTGTGATGACTTTTTTACTAGGAGTTAAGGCTGATATATCCTCAATATAAATATGTTTTGGGTCATTTGGTATTATATAATCTATCTTTGTAGGGCTCACGGCTAGCCTACATTATTTCATGTGTCTAAACTCATCAGTATTCCATTTTTTGGCAATTTATAAGAAGTGATGGAAAGTTGTGATGAGCAACCCCATCACTTTTCTTAAAATTTACATAGTGAGATTGTTGGATCAACAATAAAATCCTATGAGCAACTCTATCTACTAAATGAATTATTTAATTATCTATGAGGTAGAAAATGGGTCAATACTATCAGTGATAGAACACACTTAAATAGGAGCACTGAGAGTTCGAAAGTGAATCCTTAAAGAAGGATAAAGTTTGAATGTTGCATCAACAAAACTAATCATTCTCCTCACATTAGGAGAATTACATAGATATTTTATCTGACTTTTATAATAGGTAAGAAGAATATATTTATTGGTAAATTATCGCGGGCATTTCAAAAAAAATAAGAATTGTCCATATATATATTTTTGAAATACATAAAAAGAATAAAAAATGTCTTTTCTTTCTTAATTAAAATAAACAATATAAAATGTGTATAATTATCATTGATAGTAACAAAATAACTAAAACTATCATAGTTATACATGAATCTCAATCATTTGTCTGAGCTACATAAAATAGAATTGAACCAGTTCCCTTTGATGTGTTAGATTTTAAGATTTTTTTTTGTATGTATTTATAACTTTTATGCATCACAATTTATTATGATAAATTTTTGTGGGGTTTGGCAGTCAAATCTTCAGCTTGGCATATGTATAATATCTAAGTTAGGAGTGAATAAAAGATTAATCTTAACTAAACATGTAATGAATTTCTTAATGGTGGAAAAGAAAATATAAAGAATAGCAAACTTAATTCCTAGGAAAATTATCATTGAGGTTCATTGATCTTGCAAAAACTATTTAAAAGAGCAAATAACATTATAATTTAATTATTTAATAATGCAATTAACTAACATATGATTATGAGGAATCTCTAAAATATGAAGAACACATCGCAAGCTAATAGGATCGAAATTGACATTGCCATAATCACCAGTCCAAACAACATTATTATTTGTCAGGGAACTAGGAGTTTGAAATCAAATATTAGGTTTCAGCTCTGATACTAAATGTCAGGAATTATCAATGCTAATAAGTACTTTGAATACAAACAATATTGAAATCATGTTTTAGGATCCGTTATCAATATAAATAGCAAATGAATTGCCCTATGATCTTGTTGTTGGTTAGTCAAATTTTTTAATCTTTGGTAGTGAAATAAAAAAATATAATTGCTTAGGTTAAATTCACAATGTGATTGATGATTTTGGGATTAAATATGAGTTGTAGGAGAGAGAACAAACACAAATACCACTTACAGATAAATTTAGATAGAAGAAGGAGAGTGAGGGAATTCAGAGCTCACATAGTAAATTACACTTGAAATTAATTTAGGTTTTTATCTGTCACTCACTGTGTTGTGTTTTTTGTTTTGTTTTGTTTTATTATGATGCTTATTTATTATTCAATTCTATATAAAACATGGATACAAATAAATGATGATGCGACAACACATGTAAGGTCGCAACAATACCGAAGACAACATGGATATTTGAGGTGCAAGGTGCACTAAGACATAAAAGTTTTTTGGGTCCATGAGGTGTTAGACATAATGAAAGCATGATCTTGTTTTGTGTGGGATACTATACCTAATATTTATAAAAATTATATATTTTTGTTAAATATAATTTATAATTTTTATTTATTAATAAAATATAATTAAGTAAAAAATATCAAATATAAAAATTTAATATCAGTAGTATTTTTTATCATCATTAGTATTTAGAGTTCTAATACACCAAATATTATCTATAATTTTTGAGAAAGAGAGGAGGGGTGTTTTGGGAATAATATATTTTGTTGAGTGAACTTTGAAAATAATTAATTTGTGGGGAGGCTTTGAGAATAATTTGTTTTGTAGTTAGGGGGCACCTGAGGTATGGTGAGGCGGGATGCCTTTTCCTAAGTCTAGTGGAGCATATGCTTTAGGCATGCCTGAGATGCATTTTTAATAAATATGGTCACTACCATATGTTCAGTCATGAAAAGTGTACCAGGGGTGTATTTACATTTTTGTGCAATTTAAATTGTTATCCCGAAATTACCCCTTCCACTTACACATTACCATAAAAAAACAAAATAATTTTTTTTTCAATAATTTATACACACACACACATATATGAAGGTCTCAAAAAAAATCGGGTGGGGGTAGTTTCTAGTTTATAAATCAAAGTGCACTAAAATGTAAATATTTTTTATTTTGATGTTTTTTTCTTAAATATTAAAATTTGGATTCTTTGTTTGTAAATATGTTGCATTAGTGTGTCTAAGCATAATTTTTTCATTAAAATATGTATGTACAGTAATGGCAACATAAATCTCATTTAGATTAGGTTTTTCATTAGATTACAATGATGTCTAGATAGCTCTCATCCAGACTAAATTCATATATTAGAAAAGAATTTAAACAAATTAATTTGTTAACGCATAAAAAAATAAATAGGTAAACAAAAAATATGCCTTAACAGCAATAATCATCCTCTATATTTTGTTGCTTTGCCAAAATATTGCTTTGTTGACTGAAAATTAGCTTTGCAGGCAAAAGGTCACTAAGATTCACGTCCCTAATCATTCCGACAGCAGCTCTCTCCTCGAGAAGACTTGTGATTGGATAAGAAAATTTCCAGAATATGTTGATGTAGTCGTTAGCGTTGCTAGAAAAACTGATGCTCGGCATTGGGCAGATCTGTTCTCTGCAGCTGGGAGATCAACAGAGTACGTTTGTGTACAGTTCATTCAAATGCACTCTGTTTTTTGCTCTTGCATGCCTATTATTTCAAACATATTTAACTGCTCATTTCAGCAGATTGACTAGTAAATTTAGATAAATTTTTCTGAGAACATAATTCTGCATTATGATGAAATTTCATCAATTGTAGGTAGAGGTGACAAATGGGCTGGGCGGCTTGGGCACAGCCCAAGGCCTGGCCTGGTTCATCCATGCCTGGCCAGGCACGACATGGTTTGGATCCGTGCCGTGGGCTTGGCTGGACCGACCATTGGCACGGTTCCTTCTGTGCTGGGCTGGTATGATCTGTGTCTCGTGCCTGGCCAGGCACGGCCTGTGTGCCTGGCCCGACGGCATGGTAAATTGGCCTAGACATATTAATTATGACTAGTTTATGTTGAGTGATTAGATTTTTATCTGGTATCATTTAACGGTCCTTGCGTAATCTTTTATCATCATGCTCAATGAGAAAAAAATTATTTTATCCCTATTAGAATTATTTTTGAAAGTTACCAAGTATTTTTTTTATAATTTACTTAAACTATGTATTAGTTATAAAAATATCAAAAATAAGTCAAATTTAATATTATTTTTTCTGTTTTGTTTCTTTCTCTAAACTCATATCCTTCGTGATATATCTCATACTCTTTATTATTTATGTTTGCATGCATATTTAAGGCTACATTAATTTTGATCATTTTTTTTCTTGGTACACTTTATATTAATTCATTCTTATTAGAATAGATAATACTTATATTTAGGATTTCTTCACTCACTTAGTTTTAATTGCTATAAGTCTATTATTAGTTTTCGTGATTTCTACAATTTTATATTTTATGCATTCGATCACATTTATATGAATACTATTTTTGTTTGTGTCATTGACTATGTATCAGAGCTTATAATTATTGACGTCCTTAAATTTCTTATCATTTCACTTAGTTTTTTGTAAATATCATATATTAATATTTTTATGCTTAAGGGTAAACTAACTATATTCATTTATTATTAAATGACCCAATATTCTTAGAATTTATCTTAAATCTATTAGCTTGAACTATTTTTTTTTACTCGCCCTCATCTAAGAAAATGTATGAATCCTTGCTTTTTACTTTGATTGTATGGCACTCTAGCGATCATTACTAACCCACTACACCCGAACTATGTAGCGCATTGCTTAAAGTAATCAAATTGTTAGCATCAGCATGTATCACTAATTCAAGATTCATAAAAAATTATGTGAAATATTTATTAAGGTTGATTGTCTACTTGACTAAGCTCACTTCTTTTATTCGGGCTTGGATTTGACACTGTAAGCATAATGTACACAAGCAAAAGACTTAAACACACCCACAGACACACACAAAATCCAACACACGCCTACACACAGTCTAATACCCACCCACACACAATTTGTATAGCTTCTTTATCAAGAACATTTTGTTCACCAATAACTTATTTTGTTAGAGAATTTTTAACCTTATTAATAGATTCTTGATATTTTTTTTAATATAATTATTTATTAGAACATTATATGTAAGACAATTGAATTAAGTTTTGGACTTTTTGATCAAGCTTTTCTCATTCGAATTCATTACATTAAAATTTTTCTCATTCGAATTAAGTTTTGAACATTATCTTCAATTTCTAGATTTTGAAATTCTTACATTAAAATTTATTAATCTTGATCCTTGATGACATTAAACTCAACATTTCCAAATTCATAAAAATCAGATCTACTTAACTTTATTCTAATGTCAAATATTAGGATCGATTAAAATCAGATAGTCGAATCTAGGATTTTCTTTGTTCTTTTGAAAGGGAAAAAAGAGAAAGGAAACAACCAACATACTTTTTATCGTACATTAATATTATGTCATTCTCAATTAAAATACTAATTATGACACGCAAATGTCTTGGACAAATCAAGATTTAATAATTAATTATCCTTAAAAAGTTTTAAAAATTAAAATTTATATCAAATAAAATATTAGCACAATAAAAATATAATATCATGAGTTATACGATATAATTTTGTGAGAATTATTAAAAAATTATCGACATTTAATTATTATATCATAGAATTAATTAAAATTTTATATCAATTAATTTTTTGAAAAAAAATAATTTTTAAAATTAAATACTTTATAGAAAAAAATAATGAAAAATAAAAAATCTAGATATGATTTTTATTTGTTTAGAATCACAACAAATTAAGATGTCATACAAATTCTCAATATTAGTTAGATTATACTGAAGAGTATCTTTAATTTTATATTTTTTTATTTTTTTATAAATAAATTGATAGTATATATTATTGTTAGATAATATCACATAATCATTAAAATTAATAAATATTTAAGTTATAAATTAGCTGGATAGTGAGAATTTTAAAATTAATTATTTGAAGAAAAAAAATACATGCTTTTTCACTTAAATTTTAAATCACGAGAGAGAGAGAGAGAGAGAGAGAGAGAGAGAAGAAATCATTCAAGATCAATAACAGCAGAGTTATAGAGTATGGACTTTGTTGATATTTATGATATATAATTTAACTGAATTATAAAATAATAAAAGATAGATGCCAATTAGATTAAAATTAATTGGATAAAATATAATATCAGAAATCTTATAAAATGAAATAATATCTACTATGATTTATAATTTGTGGTATTATTCTACTATCAGTTATGGCAACACAAGATAATGGTCACAAGATTGTGCAAGTCGAGATGATTGTGCCCCTTCAGAGACAAAATTGAATATAGACAACTTAGCTTTGATGTGAATTAGTTTTAGTTTACATTAAATACAACACATAAATTATATGCCCGGATAGATATAAGTTACTCACCCAGACATTGGCCCCTGGATGATTCTGGCCACATATTTTGAACTACAAGGAGTTATAATTTGTTTATCACTTTCATTGTGTTTGTATTGTTGACCTTGTGTGCCTATAAGTTTGCCATCTCTAAAATTTGGCAAGTGGAAATGAATTCGTTGATTCAGCTCATGGTTTAGTTCTTCTGATTCTCATTTTTGTTGGTAATGCTTCGCTTATCTTGTTTGTTAATGTTATCTTGTTTAAGATTGTTTGAAGAATGCTTTCAGAGGAGATGGTATCGCACTGCGGCTTGCTACATACTTGTGAGAGTTTTGTGCTTCAGCATGTTTAATTTTCAAATTTGTTTCTGTTTTTTTGTCAATTATTTCTGCAGAACTTCCCCAAAAATTTTTTCAAGTAAAAAATATCAAAAATTCTTATCTTCGTACTTACATACATATATGGGTGTGAATGTGTGCTTCCAACTTTGGACGTTTGGGCCAGGCAACCCAATTTACCACTATTATATAAGGGTGTTAATGTTTGGTGAATCAGAGAGAGAGGGAGAGCAGGGAAAATAAATTGTTATTTTCTTTGTTTGAAATTATGTTTGGACCAAACTTATCCCCAAAATCTTGCTCAGAGAGATATAGAGAGAGAGAGAGAGAGAGAGAGAGAGAGAACCCAAGTCTCATGTCCAGAGTTCAACATTTGGAGTGTGAAATTTTTGCATTACATGACATATGTGGGTGGCTGATAAAGCCTTTGATCACATGTTAGAATTTTTCTGATGTGAAATGTTTCGTAATTAATTTTAGAAATAATCAACACAACCAATATATTCTCAAATTGTGTCGGTTCAAATGTTGGTTCCTTCCATTCAAAGAACATAGGACAACGCATAAAATAAATAAAATTAAATTTTGATATCTCACTTCAATGTGGTATGATAATAAATTTGGAGGAGAGAGAAAGTTATGATTCTCTGTGTGTCTTCGTGAAGATATATGTAATTTGTTTATTAATAGACATATAGGAGGAGTCTTTGTGAAGATTTTTTTTCTGTATGAAATGATGATTGATATTGATATAATCTGTATGCTAATGAAATACCAAAATAGTAACAATGTGTATAATTATTTGATTATCAAAGTAAAATATCATCGGCTTCTAGATTGATAAACTCAACTCTTTAAAGAAATTACTAATTCGCTGAAACTCACAAATAAACAATATATTTGTTTTGTATTATGTCTCAACAAATCTAAAAATAATAATATGTTGTTTTTTCTTCTGAGACTATTATTCTCAAGTATAATAATCGGTGCCGGATCTTCTCTTTGTGAAATGAGAGCAAAATTGTAATCTAAGTACACTTCTACTTAACTATATCTATGGTATATGGATACATTTTTTATGTATTGGAGTCTTACTTGTATATCTTAGAATCCTAAGAACTGTATTTGTAAAATCTATTTGAGAGAATCTTAAAAATAAATTATATTAATAGCACAAGTGATTTTGATTTTATTAATATTAGATAGTTAAGTTTTTTTATGATTGTATTATATCTAAAAAAATCAAATAAAATATTGGCATATATAAAAAGTCTGCACTCAAATCAAATTGCAATTCAATCGATGTCTATCTCGTCATGTAAAGATTTGACAAAATATTTAAAGTATATATTTACTAGGAAAGAAATTATATTAATGAATATGCAATTTTAAAATTTAGAAGGTACCTAAGACATTCTAAATTTCTTGTTTAAAATTTGATTTGCAAATATATTTTTGGTTGAGATTTGCACAGTTTATATTTCTTATAATCAAAATATCATCGATACATATTAATAACATTATATATTGTTTTACTAATCTATATTGATAAAAACAAGAATAATCTGACGCTTATCTGCTAAGGCTAAAAGTAGTAAGTATGAAAGATAACATATTGAACAATGTTCCATGAGATTGCTTCAAATCTTACTCTTTCATTGTTTATATATTATATATGCATTCCATAGAATATTAAAAAATCATCGTGGTGATTGCTTTAAATCACAGTCTTGATTGTTTTTGTTTTGATGGAGAAATATATTTTTCATATCTAGCTTGTATATAACGTATCGATGAGAGGTAGTAACAGAAAAAATGTGAAGATCATTGGGCACAAGAGAAAATATTTAATAATTTATACTATAAGTTTATGTAAATCCTATGATTAAATACTTGATTTTAAGTCGATAAACCTTTTTTTTTTGTCTTCATTGTATACTCTCAGTTACATCCTGCTATTGACATACTGAGTAAGAAAAGATAAATCTTCTCTGTCTTCATTGTATACTCTTAGAACAATATATTTTGTATGATTTGAAGTGATCATACTTGGCTTATCCAATATATTGTGTCATCATTTTCTATGTCTGAGTATCTCAGAAAAAGTATTAGGAATCTAGTAACTATCAATAGAAGATAAATAAATCTAATATATAATATTAAAAAGAGAGTAAGAAAATACTTATGACGGTAGGTGCTACATATTCTTGGTTATTTCATAAAACGATTAGAAGGTATAAGTTGATGCTTTGAACTTGATCAAATAACGTGACAGGTGATTTGGATGAGTAAAGTTGCGATCATATTTGTCTAGTATGTTTTTGTTTTATTTTGAGATCATTAAGTCTCAATTTTTATCTACTTTTTTGAGAAGACTTATATCTCATTTCTTACATGACACTCAATTTAGGCTCGTCCTCTTGACTCGCATCATTATGGATTCCAATATAATCTTACTCTAATGAGTCTCCAAGAAATGTTTCACTATTTTCCTCAATATTGGTTTTGCTAGCAGTATCATCTACTTGAGCAGGTTAAATTGTCACTATGCTAGGGGAAACAATTGAACAAATAAATGATCATATCAATTTGGTATTTGAATGTGTGTTTTTTTTTTTTGGATTAAGTCTTCAAAAAATATATATATTCTCAAAAAATATAATATTCATACTCGTAATGATTAGTTTGGCATTTAATGAGTATTACGTGCACTCATTTTGAGTATTATAGTTTTCAATGAAAATATGAGGTCATCATGTCTTTATCATTCGAAAGTTAATGAATAAAGCTAGTACACTTAAAAATCTTATATTGAATGGGAAAAAGATTGCTCTTATATATCAAAGCTAATATCTGATATAGTCTAAAATGACATAAGATAATATGTGGTTGATTAAGACGTTGGTAGTTAATGTTATTTTTTCACAAAAATATCTAAGATCACTTATATGTTGTAGAATTATTCTAGTTTTCTAAATTAAATGTTAGTTATTTGTTTTAGTTATCATATTTTTTATTGGAGGATTGATATTAAGTTGATATATCAATATTCATATGTAGTGGATAATCTCATATTCATCAAAGAAATAAGAGAATTGATATAATATATATTTTAAAGTATTATTATTTCTTAATATTTTAATTCTACAACTAAACTATATTTTTATCAATTGATAAAATTTCATTAAAAAGGTAAAAATAAAATATTTTTTTAACAATTATAAATATTTCTCATGTTATTATGTGTTGTCATTCTACAAATTTCTTAAATATTTGAATAAATCAGATAAAATAAATTATTTTAAATACTTTTCAAACATGCTTGATATAAAGTTTTGATATACTATTCTAACTGACATATCTATTAGTTTATAGAAGACACCCTCTTGATGCTTGACTCATTGATTCTTAATCTATCCAATGATGGATGTAAAAGGTGAAAATACATAATAATTATCATAAGTGGTAGCCAATAACTCAGATGGGTAGAGAAAAATAAGTATACTTCATTTCATTCAATTCATGTGGAACTAATTTGTTTGATCTACCAATTCAACACAAAAATATCAGAAGATGAAAATATATTATAATTTATTTGCTCAGTAAAATAATTAACTAAAAATAAATTATAATAAAACTCAGGTAAAAAAATATCTATTAGAAGAATAAATCTAATATTGACATCTTCATACTTCCTGGCATGTATAATAGTGTTATTAGTCATAATGATACTAATTGCTTTAGGCTCGAACAAAGGAAAAATAATATGATCATATGTAGCATGAGATTGATATAGAATTGGTGAGTCATCTCATTTTCCTCGCTCAATCAATGCATGTATAAAATATTGCAAATTTGATTATTCAATCATTTCAGCATAGTGAATCGTCTCATCTTGATCATCATGCTATATATCAACAGTTGAGTAATATTTTATATAAGTGAAATATTCAACATAGTACATTGATATAGCTAAGCCTTGAATCTTTATAAGTATATGATAAAAATGTATTCTCTATCATACTCGGATCGATCAACTACTACTACAGATGAATAGGTAGTAATGCATTAATCATCAATTATTCATTTGACTCAATCTCAGGTGACTCATCCAATAATTTTCTCATATATCCTTGATACATGAATTAAATTCTCATCGAAATGGCTAGTGAATAAATGTATATTTTTAATTTTAGTTGGGTTATTCGTAATTATCCTGCAATGATTATTATTTTTTTCTCATCAAAAAAAAAATCAAAATTACAACAATGTGTGTGTGTGTGCGTGTGCGTGTGCGTGTTTGTTTGTTTGTTTTTGTGTGTGTGTGTGTGTGTGTGTGTTTTGGTGTGTGTGTGTGTTTTTGTGTGTGTTTTGGTGTGTGTGTGTGTTTTTGTGTGTGTGTGTGTGTGTGTGTGTGTGTGTGTGTGTGTGTGTGTGTTTGTTTTGTGTGTGTTGTGTGTGTGTGTGTTTTTGTGTGTGTTTTTGTGTGTGTGTGTGTGTTTGTGTGTGTGTGTGTGTTTTTGTGTGTGTGCATGCTATGACGATCAAACACTATGGTACCTAGATACCATAACAATCATGATGCAATGTTTCATGCTACCTTGATTCTATGACAATCGAACACAACTACAACAAAACACCACGCCAGCACAAAGACCATTAGAAAACACCATGGAAGCACTGCTCAATCATGACACAATGTTTCATGCTAGCACATGATCAAATACATAGAAAAAGAAACTTCACTACCATGTAAAGGTGACAAAAGGGTTGGTGACTTGGGTCTGGCCTACTTTCAGCAGCTTGGGCATGACATGACTTGACACAACAAAACACTACACCACCTTTTCCGGACCCATGCCCGGAAAAGGTGTGGGCTGGCATGGCTCTTGCAGTCGTGATGTGCTGGGTTTGTTGTATAGGCCAGCTTGTCGAATTCAATTCGACACGACATGACTTGGCACACAAGCTCGAACAGGCTGAAACCTGCTCGATTCCAAATTGTCACATGTAGCACATGTGCCTTTAATTTTTAAATTTCCAATTAGGGATGCATGCACTTCATGCACCCCTATTTTAAATTAACATTGATAACGGGTCATTTTGGATTGATATCGATCGGACCTGATTTAATAAATTTTGAATAAATGTTTTTTTTTTTTTAAATACAAGCAATGGCTCAATAATCATCACATGCCATGTGATGTGGATCAAGTGGCCTGTCATCCACTTGTGTGTGACTTGACATAAGGATTCTGCCTAGTTTTGATAAAAACAAATTTAAAAATTTAATTTTGCAACTTTTAAAAATTTTATAAATGTGTAATTTATGTTTTTTCATATTTCTCCTCAACTATGGCCATCTATTTTATTTTCTCTCTAATTATAACTCTTTATCTCTCTCTAAAAATTCTTTTTATTTCTCTCCTAAATTTTTTGTGTACTAGATTACATTGTCGAAGAGTTTTTTTTTTATAAATAATTATATTTTGTAGTTGACAATGAAGCCCATCCGATCTGGCAAATCACAGTCTACTAAATTGCCGTTATATATATATAAATTTTCAAGGTACGTCACACATGTTCACTTTTTGTTTTTTTAGTTTTATATATTAGAAACATAGATAGATTATAAAACAAAATTCTTCTACTACTTTTAATTCTCTAAAAAAAATAAAAAATAATAATTTTAATAAAATTGAATTAAACATTATAGATGATTTTGCTATAGATAACGATAACGTGGTCGAAAGGTCTTGGACCAATTTGTCTCCAAGTCATATGTTTTATTAAATACCTAAAAAATTTAGATTTTATAAATGAATATCTAATATTTGGAACTATTTAAATATAATTAAAAGTAAAAATAGTAATGAAATTGAAGATTTGACCTAATTTAAATATTGTAAAAACATTGCAACTACAATACAAGTAGTGAAATGAACACCTTGTGAGATCATTGAACAACTTAGTAGTGAGGTTATTGAATTTGAATTAACTTTAAGTTTAGTGACTATTTATTTCCACGAGTTTGTTAGAGAAGAAATTATCAGGTTGGTATTATTTGTTAGTATGAGTATTCTTCTTTAATTTATACAAGTTCAAATACTAGTTAATTGTATAAATAATTATATTCAAGATGTTTATCATATGATTTCTATGTCGAGGTGTAGGACCAGTGTAATAAATAATTATTAATTTGAAAAATAATTAATAATTAATAAACTTAAAGAATATATTGGAGTGATTTTCAGGTGAAATCTGATATATGGACTAGTAATGATATTTCTTTCGTATGTGTCATCTCTCACTTTGGTGATTCTAATTAAAAATTAAATAAAAGAATATTAAGATTTTGTCAGATTTATTATCTTCGTGATGACCTTGTCATATATGAGAGTTTTTCGAAAATTTTTAGTGAATATGAAATGGAAAATCAAATTTATGAAAAATTATTTAAATGATAATTCTTGGGAAGGGTAGATAAACAAAATTATTCTTGGAGAAGGTAGTTAAAATAAACAAAGATTTTTTTTTTTTTACCCTTATTTTTTAAATATCAAAACTCTTACGTGCATTGTATAAACTCGTTGAGTATACTTATATACACAACTTGTTGTTGGCCTGCCCTTTTTAGCAGGCATTTCTGCCTAATATGGTGGTCTGGCTTAGGCCACAAAAACCAAGTCAGGTTGATCCAATATGATATGTTTTCTTCCTCCAATCATTGCCAACATGAGTTTGGCAAGCAAGATAGGGTAACTGGGAATAAATTAAACTGTTGAAAGAAATAATAGTTCATGTTTAATGCTATTATAATTAGTGACTTTAGCAAACTTATTATTAGATATTACAATATTTGATGAATATGTGAAAAAAATGAAAATAAAATAGTTTTCCATAATGTGACTATTAGTCTTTGAGTTAACAATCTAATAGCTTATAAGAACGAATCACGAGATTAGTAGTACCTAAAGATTAGAAAGAGTTCGTTGCTTTGGCAAAAAATTGTATGCTTATTTGTAGGGAAGTCTCATGGTCGTGTAATTCTGTGAGTATCCCAAAACGACTTTGACACTTATGATGTCTCCCACGACTAGAGGTGTCAAACGGGCCTGCCCAGCACGGCACGGCCCGTGGGCACGGGCCGTGAATCTTGACTCACGATTCGTGAGTCACGACTCACGCCATGGCACGCGTGGCACGCCGCCAGTGCCACGCGTGCCTGCGTGAACCGGCACGGGATGGACCCGTGCCGGCCCGGGTGATTTTCTTCACCCGGGCAATGCACGGGGCCGGGCATGGTTTAAGAACGTGCCGGGCCGGCCCAGGCACGGCCAAACCGTGCCGTGCCTCGTGCGGGCCGGCCCGGCCCGGCATGTTTGACACCTCTACCCACGACACTAAAATAAGTTTGATCTCCTATTTATAAATAATTATCAATGTTTGTTTTTGATGTGTTTTTTTTTTTTTTTTTTGAGAACCAATGGATCTCAAGGCTCACTTATGTGGACCCCCTAATCCCCTTGGGCCCCTAGAGAACCGAACAGGTAAGAAACATCTCCAGTACCCCTCCATCGGTAAGATTTGAACTCATAACCTCTTGGACATTGCCAAGAGCCTTAACCAGCTGAGCTCCCTATAAATGGGGCATATATGTTTTTGTTTTTTTTTTTTTTTTTTGATAGTATAGATGGTGCATTATGTCTAAGACTACTATAATCTCTATCATATAATTAAATTGCCTCTAGGGTTTAAAATAATCACTCCTTGATACAATTTGAAAATTAAATCTATAAAATATGCACAGTTATCATAAAAAAAATTCTAAAACAAATTATCCACGTGTGTTCCTTATGTGATGCGATTATTAAAATATGATAATTTATATGTTGGATCATTTTATTCATAATACAATAAAGGTTATTGAAGATCATATCCAGTGCACAAGGTTCTTGCCTAATGTGTGATCTGGGAAAAGATAATATCTTGCTAATCTTACTTTCAAAATCAGAGAGATTGTATCTGTTGAGTCTCTAATCAGTGATCTATCGTGCTTAGACAAAAATTTATCATTTTACTAAGACATAACTATATATATATATATACATATATATATATATACATATATATATATATGTATATATATATACATGTATATATGTATATATGTATATATATATATGTATGTATACGTATATTTATAAAAATGTATATATGTAGATATGTATATATGTATATATGTATATATATATGTATATATGCAATACGAGTACTTCTCGAGTGATTATTAATCACACACATCCTAATATAATAAAAAGTAAAAGATGGGTAAAAGGAAAAATGACAATAAACTCTACCACTCTCAATTGAGAAGTGGGATTTCAATTTCCAACCAGGGGCTCACCGGTAATTTGCAAATCTCAAGCTTGCTTTCTCTTGTCATTTGAACTAATTATAAGATCTAATCTTTTAAATTTGTCATGAACATATCAGTCTGCTTATTTACATTGCTGATGTCTTGAGTGGTGGATCGTCTCCCTCTATATCTACTAGCCAACTGTTGTGATTTTATGCTGCTTTATTGCCAAGGTTATTGCTAAGCTCGAAGGACCTGCTGTCAGTCAGTACTGCGCTTTGCGATTATTGCAGGTAGACTCTGCTAGCTGGATTCTCTCTCTCTCTCTCTCATCCTTTCTTCTCATACAAAAGCTGAATGTTTTTGAATTGCCATAAACTCTTGCTTGTAGGAAATTCTTGACGAGTCTTTATACGAACTTGCTGGAGAGTTGGTATTTTTCTGGACACAATTAGCCCTCTCTTTTTTTTTTTTTTTTTGATTATGACGAAGAACTTGACCGCTCAATCTGATATCATGCCACCACACCAACCCACCCTGCCATCTTTTTCCAGGTGCAGTTCTTGCTGAGATCTGGAAAAGAAAACGAGCAGATGTCAGCAGATACAGAGAGGCAATCGCCTCGGTTCTTAGGGTTTTTCCTTTTTGGTTCTAGCCAGAGGAAACCTTCCTTTCACAGGAGGTCAGTCTGCCATGCTGGCGATCGATTCTTTTTAGTGCAGCAGTGGGCCTGAACGATTCTTGCTGTTCTTGCAGCAGTGCCTCGTTCAATGATTATCAGAGTCCCCACGTTGCTTCCGTCAATCACATCCTCGAAACCCATGCTAATTATTTGATGGTCGGGAGGGAGCTGTCCAAGCTTGTTGCTTTCGTGAAGTGCACTCAGTTCGATTTAGCCGTAAGCAAATGAAAAACACTTGATTGGCCACCAAATTGCTATTCCCCCCCCCATCTTCCTCTTCTTTTTTTGTGATTGTTAACCGTCTGGCTTCAATGTAGGAGTATCTCCTACGCGAAAGATACGGTTGTGCTGTCATGGAGAATGTTGCATCAGAATTGGCTTTGATTGGCCAGAAGGTGCCTGTTTTTTGTTTCTTCTTTTTTTATCTCTCCTGTTTCTTGCAGCACATGCTCTAGTACAGTCACATGCAGCACATGCTCTAGTACAGTCACGTGCAGCACATGCTCTAGTACAGTCACATGCAGCACATGCTCTAGTACAGTCACGTGCAGCACATGCTCTAGTACAGTCACATGCAGCCTCGGGCTAAGGAGTATGCTCTTTGCAAGTCTAAGTCAGCTTACTTGTGTCTCATACAAGATGGAAATTTTAGAGAGAGAGAGAGTAAAATCATAAATGATTTTGTTAATTTTCAGATGTGTACGAATGAGAGGGCCTTTTATATTATGGCTGTCTTATAGTGAGCATAGAGAATTTTAGAATATTCTTGGGGTCTTGTTGGATGTTCTGGAATTTTCTAGAATCTTCTTATAAATCAGAGTGATTATGAGAATGTTACGAAATAATAGAGGAATTTTTGGGTTATTCCCTTTCTATCCTCCCGGCCAACCCGTCATATTTTATTCCTTGGCCCTTCCTATATGAGTGGGTAAGCTCCATGTCTCAGCAGTGTGGGTATATCATGTAGCAAAGATACCCTAGGGTTCAATTTTGTGGCCCTTCGCCAATCAGGCAACCATACTGTTGGTATGTGTGAGTGCTTGATCATCATTTTTTTTTTTTTTTTTTTTTTTGGTTTTATTTTTACTTGAAGCAGCTGCCAATGGGTGAGCTGCAGAGTCAGTTGGATGCTGAATTCCTGTTGGCCTATGTGTGTTCCACCAAGTTGAAGGAGTGGATAGTTATCCTGGCCACACTTTTAAGACGCTCTGAGGTATCATTGGCTTCTTTATTATACATACATACATATATATATATATATATATATATCTTCTTCCTTAAGTTTCTTTAATTTCTATTTTCAATGTTGCAAGCAGATTCTGCTTGATCTGTTCCAAAATGACTTGCGTTTATGGAAAGCATATAGCATCACTCTTAAGGTAAGCTTTCTTCACATATCTAAGAGCTTTTGTTTCACCACGCCATTGTGTCCTGCTCCTTTTGTTCATCCGTGTGTGTGCGTGTGCGTGTGCGTGCGTGCGTGCGTGCGTGTGTGTGTGTGTAGTCTCGTGCTGTTTTTGCGGAGTATCATGATCTGCTTAAAACCTTGGAAGAAGAAATGGTGGGTACCGTGATGATGCAGTAGAAAAAGGGCTGGGTCTTGACAATTTTAGTTTATGAAGGTTAAATTAGATCCAGCTGGACACATTGGGTGTTTAATTGTTAAGCTAGCATATTTTTGTAGCAAACCAAAGATGATAATTATTGGTTCGGGTGGATGGTAAGAAAAATCGTGAAGTTGAGATCTATTTTGAAAATAATTAAATAAAATGCCCTGATGATTTTATATTTACTAAAAATTGTAATGAAAAAAATTATGTACGATTTGGTTTTTTTTTTAAATCTAATTCTAAACTCGAAAATAATTTAAAGTTAATATTTGAAAAAAAAAATATTGAGGTGATGGTTTTTGTGGGAGGCCGGTGTGTTTTGTGTGTTGGATGTGAGGGTAAAATTGTCAACATTGAGCTTTGATGCTTCAAGTTTTCAGAAATCAAATTTTTGACGTTCATAAGTTAACGACGTATAGTATCGAAACGAAATCATAATTTTTGTTTTTGCGAAAAAAAAAACATTTTTGTGACAATTCATTGAAATTAAATTTACTGAAATCAAATTTATTAGGATTAAAAAAAAAACTAAAAAAAGAATAACATATAAATAAGTGGGCAGGCGACATTCGGGTTCAAGGTGAATGTTGAAGTATAGGAAACGATCTGACAGAAAGTACGGAGGGAACGGCCATGGCGGGGACGGGATTGAAATATGCTGCCCTAGAAACATTCTATAGATCCGTTCATACGATCTCGAATTTCCAACGGTCTTCATTCTGCGTTTCCCACGCACGAGTCCTGAAGCATACAAAACCGAGTGTCCGGCCGTCGGGCGATCTTCTCGATCGCCATGGCGTCAGGGAGGGATCGAGATTGGCAGAAACCATGGGAACTAAAATGCGGTCTCGTTTTGCTGGAAATCAACTGGTTTCTTCTCAAAGCAATGCTGTTTTGGCCTCGCTTTCGAGCTGTCGGTTTTATTCGTCTTCCTCGGGTGGTAGTGTCGAGGTTGTTGCGAGTAGCGACGATGGCGTTGGCACCGATTGGATCGGGCAGGTTAAAAAAGTATGGGAACGAACAGCGGATGCCGCGGATGGTTATAGTAAAAGTGCCAGGGAGGTTTCTGATACGTTCGTCCGGCTGCTGGACTCGCATCCACATCTCAAAAATACTCTTCTTCCTGTTGGCTTAACTCTGACAGGAACCGTACTGGCTTGGGTAGTTTTGCCCAAGTTTTTGAGGCGGCTCTACGACTACGCCACTCATGGAGGCACGCATGAGAAACACGAGCAAGTTCCTTATGAGAAAACCGCGTGGGGTGCTTCGGAAGATCCTCTTAGATATCTAGTCACTTCCATGGCTTTTCTGCAGATGTTAGTTCTATTCCAACTAAGAGTTCAATATAAGCTAGTTGTTTTTCCCTGAGATCACCAGTGGCTGCAATGTGTGCAGAGGAGCGATGGTGGCGCCAACTACCGTTTCTTCGCAGTACGAGACTCAGGCTTGGAGGGCAGCAGTCTGTCTATCGCTTGTGTGGTTTCTGTATCGGTGGAAATCTAATGCGATCAGTCGTGCGCTGGGCAGCAAACATGCAGGAGCTTTAGATCAGGAAAAGCTGTCGACCATTGACAGAATTTCTTCTGCCGGGCTTATTTTCCTTGGAATAATGGCTCTGGCTGAAGCTGGTGGAATCCCCCTGCAGTCTGTTCTCACAGTAAGCGGTGTAGGAGGTAAAGGCTGAAATGGAGAAGCCAGAGTACTCGTGCTTATTGTATTGTTGTCGCAGTAACAGCTGTGCTTCTCCACTTTCTCCGGTGGTGTAGAATTTTTGACGCCCCATTGCCACAATTTCTTTTTTCCAGGCGTGGCTACTGCAATCGCTGCAAGGGATGTTCTTGGGAATGTGCTGAGCGGCTTGTCCATGCAGTTCTCAAAGCCTTTTTCACTGGGTGATAATATTAGGGTATTCATGTCATTTCCCTTTTGGCTCTCCATTATTTGCACTTCTTTTTTGTAGTCATGTACGGACACTCTTTGTATGCAGGCAGGATCTGTCGAGGGTCAGGTTATCGAGATGGGGCTGATGACCACATCGTTGCTGAATAGTGAGAAATGTCTCGTCATAGTTCCCAATTCCATGTTTTCTGGCCAGGTGAGTTTTCAATGATTACTTGGAGATCAAACACGAGGGAGGGAGGGAGAGAAGAATAAGAGAGATCCTGCCATGATCATTGTGAAAAATGACAGGCAGGTGTAATGTGTGCAGGCCATTGTGAAAAAGTCGGGTGCCGATTGGCGAGCCATGATGACAAAGCTTCCCATGAAACTTGATGATTTGGAGAAGATACCTCTCATGTCGAATGAGATCAGGACCATGATGAGGTCCGATCCAGACGTTTTCCTGGAAAAGGAGGCACCTTACTGTTGTTTGTCCAGAGTAGACAAGTCTTTTGTAGAACTGACTCTGGGATGCAATCTTAAACACATGGTGATCCCCATCTCTCGCTCACTCCCCCTCTCTCTTCCATAGATAAATCAATGCTTTGTGTTAGTATCTCTCTGATCACGTGATGATGCTCTGTGACAATATTCAGAATGAAGAAGAATCATCCGCTGCAGAGCAACACATTCTTCTACAATCCATAAGAATAATGAAGCAGCACGGTGCTACATTGGGGGGAGAAGAACGTGGGGCAGCATGACCACCCCTTGGTTACCTTGTTCCAAACAAAATTGCAAATGTGTCAGTTTCATGTTTAAAGTTTTGTTTTGATAACTTAAAAATGATCAAGAAACAGGAGTGCTGGATCTCTGCACAGATTCACTCCATACGAGCTCTTTTATGTCTTCTTCGGAGAAAGATGGCTGGTCAAAATCAAAGCCAAAAGGAGTTGGGCAGATGGGCTCCTCATTAATTTCATGTAGAGGTGCGAGATATGGGTGGCAGAGTGCCTCCTCCACTGCAATCACCAAAAGAGAGTTCCATTATTTATACATAAATATAGAGGAGAGAGAGAGAGAGGGAGAGAGTTGAGCATGTCTCCATTACCTGTTGTGCGCTGGTTTGGGTTGAAGACGAGCATCTTCTCTAACAAATCAACAGCAACGGGAGATGCATTAGGAAATCTGCCTGCAAAGTTTTGCCGCGGTTGTTGAGGGAGCTGCCTCACATACTTACGTGCAACTTCACTGTTTATGAAGCTTAGATCTCCTTCACCAGTGGGCGTACCTATGAGCTGCCAAAGCAAAAGACAGCACCCATAATCTCGTCGTGCCAGCCGAGGGAGATCTCCTTCACTTGTATAATGTGAAGGCTGCATACCTCGGTTATAAGCTGAAGCTGTTGAACATAATCTCTGCCTGGAAACAAGGGCTTTCTCGTCAAGATTTCCGCAAGCACGCACCCCACAGACCAAACGTCGATTGCAGCGGTATAGTCTGAACAATTGAGCAGCAACTCTGGGGCCCGATACCACCTCGTGACAACATATTCAGTCATAAAATCAGCTTCGGAAGTTGTTCTTGCAAGCCCAAAATCTGCAATCTTAAGGTCACAATTAGCATTCAGTAGTAAGTTGCTAGGCTTCAAATCGCGATGTAAAACATTTGCCGAGTGCACATACTTGAGTCCTCTCAGCAGCTGATACAGGAAAAACTGCAAAGGCACAAAAAAAACAAAAAGCTTGGATTTATGGGATCAGCAATTTGCAATGACCTACCAAAGCCAACAAAGAGATCAGTTTGTGGTAATATAACGCTATCAACAGGCGTGATCATAAAAGAAGCAAATTGAATAGGTCAAACCGTTTGTGGTACAGCCTTTAGACTTTATAAATTCATCATTTCTCATTCTGTCACAGAAATAACATGTCCCTACGTAGTATAATCTCTCTCTCTCTCTCTCTCTAATATAATACATCACACAAATAATGAAAATAAAAATAAAACTAGAAAAAATAAACTAAAATTCAATATTACACAATTGCTCAACTATATTTATCACACACACACGCACACACACGCACACACACATGTAGTATGATACATCGCATAAAAATAAACTAAAATTCAATATTCCTAAACAAAGAAAATACAAATAAAACTATAAAAAATAAACTAAAACTCAATATTATTCAACTATGATCATCCTACACATTTAACTTTATATATGCATGAAAATTCAAGAATCACTTTTCATCTATAACTATCACATACATATAACATAATATACACACACTTTGTTCAGCTATATCTATCATATAAATCTAACATCTATGGAGCCAACAATCCAATGAAATCATAGACATCTATGTGATAAGGAAAAATCTATCATATAAATACATAAATGATCCAAAATATGATAAGGAAAAATTAATCTTTCAGAGACATCATTTGAGCATATTTAGGAATTTTGTAGTCTTTCGATTTGTAATCTCCAATTAAAGAAAGTATTAACTCGGGTGCACAAATACCAGCACGCCGAATCACATAAAAATTATGAAATTAAAATTATTTAGATGAGAATAATAATAACGTAAATGATCAACGAGAAAGTCATAATATTCCGTGCAAGCATAGTTGTTAAATCTAGGTTTGAATCGTGAATCAAATTTTTTGTAACTTTTTTTTACATTAATCAATTCCTATTTACTGTGGCTGACAAATTTTTTTTTTTTTTTTTGATATTTTAGTTTTTATTTTTGCGATTTTTTAAAAATTATTATTATTTTTTTCACGTTAAATTCGTAATATCAAAGGTTAGAATTACTTTTTTCCACATTAATTAATACGCACAGTTAGTAATTTATGTGATTTTTTTAGGATTTTGGTCCCTTGAGATCGTGCCTTGGTACAATAACAAGTGTCATTATCCAATGACAGTAGGTCTCAAGTTTGAGACTCATCAGATTCATCCTTTCCAACTTTCAGAAGTAATGTTATCAGGATATTAATCTTTCTCAGATACCACACCGAGACAAGGGGGAAGCCTTGTGCACTGGGTATGACCTCCATCAACCCAGGTGCACGATACCAAATCAATGCCTCCCCTACTACAAAAAGGACAACAACAAAGAAAGAATGTGACTTGCAAGCACAGAGCTTTTTTTGCAATGAGGCAGCAATCCAAGTTATATCACTGATGATGAACCAGGGATAGGGTGGTAAACACAAAAGACAGCAGCAACAGACAAATATGGAAAACATTTCAATGTGACCTGGCAATGATCGTCCGTTAATGGTTGGTCAGAGCGTATCACTTGGTGAAGATCCGTGTCCATTAATTCGTACACAATATAGACATCATGGAAATTCTCCTTCTGTGGAGGCCGTATGATGTCCTTGATGGCTACAACCTGACCAGATTAAATGAGCAGCGGGATAATAAAAATTCTTTATTGTTTCGCGGAAAAAAGAAAACCATAATTTTTTGAGGAAAAACAAAAATCAAGCATGAGCATGGGGGCATGCTCTGATGGAGCGGGTGGAAACCAGAGCATTTTTTTAATAAGAAAAAAGGGGGGGGGGGGCAGATCAGGGAAAGAAAAACAAACGTTTTCGTGATCCAGGTGGAGCAGAAGCTTAATCTCCCGCAGGGTCCTTTTGGCATCGATCCTGTTCGAAAACGCATTGCCAACTTTTTTTATGGCTACCTCCTCATTTGTCTCGGAGTTTGTCGCAGCGCTGGAGAGAGTTCATGCAGTACACTGAATTAGATTTTTATTAACTAATAAAGCATCTTACATAAGGAATTCTGATTAGTATTTGTTTACAAGTGTGCTGTTCAATTTGCTTTTTATTTTTATTTTTTTTATTACACTAGTGGAATTAGAGTGGGTAGGCCCAAAATTTTATGGAGCCGGGCTCAAAAAACGAAGGCCCAAATAAAATTCAGGTTGCTTTCCCCTGTGCAGATAGGCTAGCGGGCCGACCAGGTTCGGGCCGGGTTAGCCCATCTGACCCATTTTTTTATATTATTATTTTTTCTACCATCTAACTGGAATATTTGTATAAATTACACTGCATATATATTAAAATATATAGTATAATTGAAGAGTATGTAATTTTTTAGTTTGTTATAGTTTTATCATGTTGATGAAAATGAATTTTTACATAAAAATATAATTACATTCAGTTCTCTCCTATTTTAGGTTTTAAGCCCATTTAGCCCATTTTGGCCCACAACCCGTGTAGCGCTGGACCAGGCTTGCTAATCTCCGTCCCGAATAAAAACTGAGCCGAAGTAGCCAGGTCTATTTTGGCCCACGGTCCAAATGGGCCGGGCTAACCCATTTCCCAGCTCTAAGTGGAATGCCCATTGCATAACCGTGCTCCAATTACAATTTTTCTTTTCTATTTATTCAATTAATTTTTGAAAAAATAATAACAAAGACAACAACCATATGCTCTATG
Organism: Sapria himalayana; assembly: GCA_029783825.1. NCBI lineage: Eukaryota > Viridiplantae > Streptophyta > Magnoliopsida > Malpighiales > Rafflesiaceae > Sapria > Sapria himalayana. The sequence goes on along the minus strand of JAREIK010006106.1, from coordinate 1,949,659 downwards.
ATGAGAACTTGATAAAATATAAATATAACAAAAAATAAATAAATATAACCTATAAGAAAAGCATAAATAAATAAATCATGCTATAAAAAATATATCATATTGTAATTTTAATATCCTCCTCAAAATAGTACAAATATATCATTTGCACCAAAAAAAAAAAATTTAAAAAAAAATAAGATATTAATTCTCTCGACAATCTATCTTTTATTTTCTTTCTGATTAAGTAGCAGTCAAATCTTATGTATTCATTTGAATGATACTTCTTTATGTAACAATAAAAATTAATGCAATCTGAAATTGTTAAAAAAAAACTAATCTCTATAAATAAAATTCCATTGTACCAACTCAGAGAATAATTAGAATTGTTTTCCAAGGAGCAAGGTCGGGGCAACACGGACATTAACCCAGGCAAGGCATGGTTCAGCCGTGTCTGGCCCGGCTAGGGCACACTCCAGTACTGTGCCTGGTCCTTGAGTGTGCCGGCCCATGGAATGGCTCATGCTGAGCTGAGTTGGTACGAGTCATTCCATGTGTTGGGCAAAGCACGACCCACATATCTGGCCAACTACGACTAAGTCTCAAGTTAATAGTCTAGTAACATTCTCTCACACTCCACCTATTGCATTTTCACTCAACGGGCTTTAACAAAAACAACGATAGGTCGCGTCTGTCATTGTCCCTATCAACCCAGATAATAATAAAAAATTATTATATATTTAATATTACAATAATCATCGAATTACTTCCAACAAATATTATAACTAAAATCCAATAGTTGACGTGATAGTGAACAAAAGGAATATATATCAAAAAAAATATTTTTTTACATTTTCAAATTTTTTCTTTTTTTCTATTAATAGAGAACAAGAAATTTAGAATTTTTATTCTAAATTATTTCTCCTCTCTCTGACTCTCTCTAAGTTCTAACTCACATCCCTCCTTTGAAATTTAAATATTAGATTTATCATTATTATATTTAATTATGTTTACGATTTATACTTGTGCAACACTACAACTTACCACAATGTTATAATTTACAATAAAATAATGTGGATGTGCATATAGATAATTTTTATGAGTTGTATTTTCTTTTATTTTCATAATTTATTTAAAAATTATAAATAGTGAAAAAAAATTTCACATTATAAATTTAATGATGATGAATATAATTTTGAAATAGATGTAAATACTAATAATAACTCTACCAAAAGGTCCAAGGTTGAAATTATATTTTTCCAATGCTTTTGACCCAAATCTATATACTATCTAAAAATCAAAAAATTAGGTGAACATTAATAGTATGGACGCATTTTAAAATAATAAAAACTAAAAATTTTAAGAATATCAATAAAAAATTAGCACAATATATATTTTTTATATAAAAACTTATACATGTAGGAGTAGTGGGGTTAGGCACCTAAAATAATATGTCGATCAATATACTAAAAAACATGATGCATTGATCCAAGACAAACCCAATTTAATAATTTGAATCTTTCAAGTTAACTTTAATTAAGCTTCGTTAATCCCTTTAATATACCACAAGCATTTTGAAAAAAAATACATCATCAAAATGATTACAATCATGTGTCTCCCGATAAAATTTTTAAAGGATCCTATGATAATTAATATTACGCAGACATACTATCAACTTATTTATCATATAATTTCTAAATCCACGTATAAGAATGATATAATAAAATATTATTAAGTAAAAAAATAATTAATAATTAATAAATTTATAAATTTAGAATTATATCCATGACATCCAATATATATAAAATAGTCACAATGATGCATTATTTATATGTCTCACTGCCCACTACGTAAACTCTGAAAGAAATCTTTATAAAAAAAATTTTTAATTTTCTAAAATTTTTTATCTTATTAATGATCTTATCATTTATTAGTATCATAAATTAATCTTATAATATAGGCATTAATAGCAAATATTTCTCACTCATTAGAAAAAAAAAGATAATTACTAAAATACCTTAAAATATCTAAGAGACAATAATAATTTAGCAACCTATGTTTATCTGTTGGACTAAAAAAAATTCTAAATAGATTGGACAGCATTAAAATTAAACCTATCTTATATTAGTGTCTTGTATTATTTACCAAAATAAAATATCTAATTATATCAATAATAAGAGCAACAAATTTATTATTAATAATTCAGACTATGGTACAAAAAATTTTATTTATAAAATTCTTCAAATTTTTTCTATAATATGACGAGTATATATTTGTTTGTGTACACTCTCACTATTTGTATTTTACTTAGGTGCATTGGTAATATTAGTAGTATATTTAATAAGTATGAAAATTATCATGCATTTAATTTCATGACTATTGAGATAAAAACTAAATATTTAAAATACAAATCATTCATTCCAACTCTATTATTTGATTGCCAGTATGGATAAAAGGATTAAGGCAGAAAGTATAAAAAATATTGACATATACATTAACGTGAATAAATCAAATACACCGACCTTAAATATTCATTCATGAAAAAATAATTAACTTATGTACACATATGAAAATATATAATGTAGTTATAGTCATACTCTAAGTACAAACATGGATACCGTATTCGTAGATGAGAACTTCTTCATTCAGTTAATCATAAGCAAATAATAAGGTGGTTCTTCGAATAAAAGTATATATACCATAATCACGACTATTTTGTAGTAATCAACTTTTCTTTGCACGACCTCTACTAAAGTTTTCAATTGCATCGAGTATGTGTTAATATAATAACAATAAAAAAATAAGAACAAAAACACAAAAGAAGAATATAGTAAGAAAAGCAGGAGAAAAGAGAGAAATGAGCACGAGAGAAAAAAATCAGAAAAATAGAGAATAAAATTTAAGAAATTTTTATTTTCTATTTATAGAAATTTTTTATATTAAAAAAATCAATATTTTTTTATTTTTTAAAGTTTTTTTTATAAATATATATGGATCTAACAACAATCAAATTTTGGCTTGTAGCCATCAAAAATATATGCGACAGCTACAATTTTTTTCAAAAAAAAAAAAGTTTTCTTTAAAGGCAGTGAAAGTGACAAACCGAGTCTATCGCTTTTACTGTCGACACCCATTATGTGAAAGCATAATGGACATCTAAACATCAATGCCACATGGGCTGAAGCTGACTTACATGGCCGGATTTTTTTTTTAAACCCAACCCCATTGGCAGATTACCCGACAGGCTATGAACCATCACCCATGACCCACCCATGCCTGGTCATGGGTCACCATGCCTATGGATCATGCCAACGAGCCAGGCACGGTTATGGACCATGTCATGCGGGCCTGGCACGGCTAATTCAGGTCTTGCCTTGTGTAGTACCCAGGCCGTCCAACCTACTTGACACATCTATGAAATAGTTATCTAGTTTTTCAGGCAAGACAAAGTATTCAAAATTATTTATAGAGTACGAAAGACTTTATACAACCTAAAATAGTATGTAAGAGCTTAGTTCGTAAAATTTTCAATCATAATGATCTTGTTTTATTTATACTAATGTATTATAAATCATTTCTAATATTATTAGATGAGTTTAGATAATAAATTTACTTTATTAATTATATATATATATATATATATAATATTTTAATTATGTGAGATTAAAAATTAAAATAAAATTAACTAAAGAGTATCTTTAATTACAATTTTAGACAAAATATTATGAGGTATATATATTTTCTTATAATTGATGTGACTTATAACAAATGATGTATTATATCATCCCGGAGGATATATTTGTTACATATTCTCTCATAGAATAATTCTTTGAATAGCACTTCAATAGATATGACTATTGAAGCATATACTAATCTTTTATCTAATGTGAACTCTCAAATTAACTGAATTACATAAAAGAAAATTATAAAAAAACTAACGATTTAACTATTACTAAATCAGATATAACTTATATAATCAGTATAATTTATCACTCACTAAATTGAGCTGGCCCACATACCACAAAAACACACATGGCACAACTTGACTCGTCAGCCAGTATAGACCAACTTAGACTTGAATGACCAAACTAAGCTAGACTAGACCTGACCCATGCTAGGTTGGGTTTCAACTGTGTTGACCATGCACGGCTTATGCCTAGTGCCTAAATCATGTCAGGCGTTGGCCTATCTAGGCGAGGCATGACCTGGGCATCCTAAAAGCAAATGGTCAATGTAAGGCTACCTCACTTTAAAGCATGGCGGGTCATTCCACATGGGCCACAAAAAACTAGGCCATGCCTACCAGACATGACCCATTTTACATCTTTACTTTGATGTAGCTCATTGCATGTTTAGATATATAAAAAATTATTTATAACTTAATATTTTATTTGGTAATCATGTAGATCTTCAACTTTGGATAAAAAAATATACCATAAATTTTTATACTTTTCTAAGATAATTTTGCATCCTTGAAAATTAAATAGAAAATAATAATCTTTAAATCTAATACAAAGGTAGTTTACAAGACAACGATCATAATTATATGTGACTTTCTTTGGATAAGATATATATTTGAGGGAATTAGGTTTCTAATTATTTTTCTCATTACACTCAATTATGATAGTAAAATAATGAGATATATAATATTCAATATAATATTTTATGAACAGATAAAATATATAAATATGAATTATTATTTTTTTTTTAATTCAAGATTTAACCATAATTATTATCTATATTCACCTAATAGATCAGCTTTCTAACATATTTACAAACATCTTGAAAAAGTATATGCTAACTTGATTTTTTTTCTAAGCATAATGTCCTAGATATTTACGCATCTACTTAAAAATAAAATAATAAAATTTCCTCAATTTTTATTTCATAAGTTTTTTTTTTTTTTACTTTTTGCTATTTTTATTTTATAATGGTAACACCCAATATTTGTGTTATCCCAAAAGTTTCTTCTTTATTTATATACATTAGGGTTTTACTTCATTATATTGTTGAGAAAATATTTTTTACTTTATGAAGTTTATTGCCAAATTTTTTCAAAGAATTGACACAAAATAATTTTATTATTATTACACATTTTTATTACAAATCAATCTACATATATCTTTGTAGAGGTCATCAAGTGTCTTAGTTTTTTTTTTTTTTTGTTTCTTGCAAGCTTAGTATTAAACATATGTATTTGTTTTTTATCTTTTAATGTAATCATACTTTTTCAATATATACTTTAAGCTTGAGATTTGTATTTATTCATATCATGTGATTAATAAAAATATTATGTCATTTTTTGCTTGCTCATCACTTAATATTATAATGCGATATTTCAATAATCTCAACTATTAAAAGTACTAAATTAACATTTTCTAATTAGTTAAGAATGAACTTGTAATATTGATTGAGAATAAAAGTTTTTCACGATTCAAAATTTATTTATGTATCAATTTTTTTATTAATACTTACATTTAAATTTGTGGAACATAGAGATTATATATCTAATTTCATTGAGCATGTTTGGCATTCAAAAAAAAGAACTAAGAAAGCACGCCCTTTAAAGAAATAACCAAGGTGCGATGATTACTTGAGATATGTTTTTTACCAGTGTATTTTTTTCAATTCTTAAAAAAATTTAATTCTGGATGTTACTTCTCTAGAACTTAAATTCTTTTTGATATGGAAAATATCAAACAAGTTCATCATTGCGAGCACTAGGTTCTTTTCCCCAATATAGAAGCATATTTCAACTTCAGGGATTTGTTTTCAGCTTTAGTTCATTTAAGCTGGCTGTCATTGCAAGCCAACCTCCTAGGAGAAAAATAGGTCTCCCAACTTCTCTCTCGATATGCTTTAGTCGTATAAGGCATGTTTTTAGAACTTATGTTCGCAGTAAAGCTATTCATAATAGATACTACTGTAGAAGACATGTTGAAATATAATTCATGTGGACTTTGAGGAACAAAAAGAGAAATCAAGTGACTTAAGCAAGTAGTAAAGCAAAAATTAAATCATCTTCCAATGATCAAAACAACAATTCAAAAAAATCTGATTAAGCAAGTATTCTAGAAGAGTATGCAGAGTTTAAAAAGAAACAAGTTCCCATAAATGAGACAATGGAAACCAAGCTACCTCTTGATGTCTCTCAATTATGGAAGCCACAGCACTTTATATCTCAAGCATATCTCCCATTTGTTTTATTTTTAGCAAGTACTTTCTATATCACTATACATGGCGTTTATCACCCAATAGGGCTTTGCGTCACCCAAGATCCTAATCACAGAATGTGTGCTTGACCAAGAACAACATAGGGAAGCTCGCCAAACATTGCCTCACATAACAAAGAGCTTACCAAACAATTCCATAAGCACCTCTCCCAACAGGACGGACAGGTGGAATGTACTTTTTACTCACTTCAAAGACATTGCCATGGACATTATACTGCATGTAGGCACCACCATGAGTCGGTTTTCCTTTGATGTCTGTCATGCTGCTGGAGACAGAACCCGATTCCACTGGCAAAGCTTGCAAGTCCGAGAATAATCACAAAATTCAGAAAAAAGAGACCAGCTTATTGCCAAGTGTAACCTGTCAAAAAATTTAAAAAAAAAATTGGAAAGTGTTCATTTGAGAGATTGCCAACACCAATTGAGAAGAATTTCGCATGCTGTGCTGATATAAAAAAGATTTGCAGTAAAAACATTGTTTTTTTTAGTATCCCATATTAGAAACAACATCAATTATGAAGATAAAATTCTAACAAAACTAATCAAAAATTACATGATTCTTATTGTCAACTACATTCTCATTACAAACACTAATATATTAAATTTCATATGAATTACAAAGTAAAAAATATTTAAAAAGAATAAAACAAAATTAGTTAATCACCTGGGAGATCTCATATTATATACATGTATTTGAGATCGTGTCTTATTGAGATAACAAGTATTTTCATCTAAAAGGAATTGATCTTAAATTTAAGATTCATCAAACATAGCATCTCTAATTCTCAGAAGATTGTCGATATATTATCATTTCTCAGACCATATAATAAGCGAGAATCTTATGTACTAGGTGGCATCTCCTCCATTCTCATCTATAATCCTTTAGGCAATAAAATCATGAATATTCAATTTTTAAGAGTGCATTTGATTATAACAACACATTATTACCACAAAAACTAATAAAACAATGTCCACTAGCATCAACAAAACCATGTGGTATTTCATATTTTTTAAAGAGTGAGATAATGGGTCACCTTAGATGTCCTTGTATTGAATATATCGGTTGGAGATCATGTCTAGATACGATGATGGGTACTTTAGTCTAAGAATAATATGTCTCAAGACTCATCAGATACAACCTTTCCGAATATCAAGAATAAGACTATCAGGATGTTAATCTTTCTCATACTAATACTAAAAATAAGAACTTTATGTATTTATGTATCAAATAAATAATGAATCAAATTTCATATTTATTTATTTATATTTTATTCTACTAATTTTGACATGGTGTCAAAGCATCAAGAAGGTAACTCATTTCCAAAATGATATTCCTATGATTGTCAGCATTCGTACATCGATCATCAAACAACATGAATAATTATTCTTTAGAGTTGACTTTTCTAAACGAGTAAATTTTAAAAAATATTATTTGTGTCTAAATTAGTGGTGTCATTCTAATATTTACACCTTGATTCCGTGATCCATACTTTTATGTTACCCAGATATATTTGATCTAGAAGAAACTATTATTGAAGTGAATGGGTCATTTTGATGGTGTCTTTGATTGACCTAGTTTAGATTAAATTAAATCAAATTGAGTTAACCCAACCATTTCTATGCAATTTGTTATAGTTTACAACCATGTTATTTTGTTTTTTTTTTCTTATTTCATTTTTGGTTTTATCATTTTATTAATGTGAGAACTCAACATATGAGTTACAACAATTCATTGGCACATTATATAAGAGCATCACTTTGCTAATATTTTTTTTTTAGTTTTATTAAATTATCATGAATGTCTGGCTTATAATTGTACATGATAAAATTGCCAAAATCCTAAGAAAATACAAACTCTAGGGTTTGTTAGGGAAAATGTGCATTGTGTCAGTACAATGCATGTGACGGTATCTATTTTCATTTAGAATTTGGAACCAAATATCTAGGGCATCTATGAAAGAAGTTTTCAAATTTTTTTTTTTTTGAAAAAAGAAGCTTCACATCTAGGAGAGGAGGCGCACTGTGTGTCGTCGTAGTGTATCATCACATGCCAATCGAGTGCGATGGGTGTTGAAGTTCAGTACATCGACACCATGTGAAGTGTGTGGCACTGAAAAAGGGCATTGCATATGGTGTTATTTGGTTGGGCAATTGTGTATCATGTAATACAAATGAGTTTCAGAAATCATAATTTTAATTTGGCAGGATATTATTTTCTAAAAAATTACGGTTTCAGGAACTCTCATTTCATTTATGGGCAGATTATATTTTTTTCAAACATTAGGATTTTGGAGGTTAAATTCAGGAGCCCTAATTTCAATGAGGGGAAATTTGAGTTGTGTGTAACACTCACCCACTATTGGTGTATATAAAATTTCAAATACGTGATATGACATCAGCATACATATACATGAGAATTTTCATGCAATACACATTGTAAGAAAAATTGACATGCAAGAGATAAGTAGAAGTGATTATTTTCAAAAAAAAAAAAAATCAAGAATATTACAGAATATTGAGAGAAACATGTTAATTATTGGGGTGATTCAAATATCCTCAATTAATTTATCCACTATAAAATTTATTAGAAGAGAATATTAAATTCTTCTCTAAAATAACATCAAATTTTTTTAGTTTTTCCATTGTCTCTTTTCAACCTCATGAAATTATATTTTCATAAGTGAATCTCTTCAATTTTATCAACAAAAGGTTTCAAGCGCTATGTAATCTTTATTACCTATTTCACTATGTATATCTGATTCTAACCTTTTAAACACAAATCCAAAATAAAGAAACTTTTTTTCAGATTCAAAATTATTATTGAAAGCCATTTTTATTCATTCATTAAAAATCTATCCTCGCTCATACAATGGTGGTGAGTACATCGCCTTAGTTGATTTCTTCTCCACATTTGGTATTTCAAATCTAACCACTTCGCCTCATACATTTGAACATAATTAAATCTTTGAGCAATTGTTGAAATAGGCCATTATCTACTCTCACATGCCCACACCCACCTCAAATCTCTTTTCTCCTATCCAAAAAATATTTCATAATATGTGAAATTACTATAAGTTAAAAAATTTTAGCTACTTGCACTATCCTTGGCTCAAGCCTCACACCTGCCACATGCTAGAATCTCTATCCAAACTATATTTTACATGGCTCAAGTTTCACTAGCATTACCACCTAGATACCTCCACCTACTCACTGGCAACCACTCACCACCATTTGAAGTTGTTCTCCCTCAACACCTCAAGTGTGAAACTTCAACATTAGCTCTTGTGTTTGTTCCAGTATCAAGCCTACCTCTAGACACAGATACCACTCACCTACCCTCTTCAATCACTCCAACATAGTCCATAACCAACCCAGATTCACCCCAAATTGCACCACCACAACCTTCTCCAATTCCCTCTCACTCAATCACTCTATGACCACACAAGCCAAGAACCAAATACACAAGCTCATAAAAAAACTAAATCTTAACACCTAACTTGCAAAATTCAATGAAATAGAACCAACATCAATAACGAAAGTACCTACTCATTCCCAATGACATATGGCCATGTATTGGGTGTGATGTTTTGGTCCAAAATAATAGAGACATTAGACCACCTGCTTCAAACTAGAAAATAGTGGAATGTAATTAGCATGTTCAAGGCACAATTAGTAGCAAAAGGTTTTCATCAATGCCTAGAAATTAATTAATTATCTAGTTTAATTGTGAAGTCATTGTGGGTTGCACTCGACCTTACTATATCTCGATGATCAGATATTAATGCAACTTGATGTAAATGATTTATTTCTTCAAGAATACATTTCAGAAACTATAATCATGCAACAACCACCTAATTTTGTTCAACAGGATCATTTCATCCTATGTCAACAAACTTCGGAAGGCAATATATAGTCTCAAACAAGCACATTGGACTTGGTATCATGAACTTTATACTATTCTTCTTCTGATTACCTACTCATCCTCAATGGCATATGACCATGTCTAATGAGCCTCATGTTTTGGTCCAAAATGACATTGGGACATTAGACCACCTGCATCAAACTAGTACATAGTGAAATGTAAATAATTCTTTCATATTATACATCATTATGATGGCTCTATTGGCATGTTCAAGGCACAATTAGTAGCAAAAAGTTTTCATCAATATCCGAGAGTTGATTATCTAGATACTTAGTCTAATTGTGAAGTCAACAACATTGTGGGTTACACTCAACCTTACTATATCTCAAGAATTAGGTATTAAGGCAACTTGATGTAAATAATTTATTTCTTCAATACATCTCGAAAATTATTTCATGCAGCAACCACCTTGTTTTGTTCAACAAGATCATTCATCCTATATCTGCAAACTTCAAAAGACAATATATAGTCTCAAACAAACAAACACATTGGACTTGGTATCATAAACTTTATACTTTTCTTCTTCCTATTACCTACTCATCCTCAATGGCAATTGGTCATGTCTGATGAGCATCATGTTTTGATCCAAAATGACACTGAGACATTAGACCACCTACTTCAAACTAGAACATAGTGGAATATAAATAAATATATAATATTATACATCATTATGATGGCTCTATTAGCATGTTCAAGACACAATTCGTAGAAAAAATTTTCATCAATGCTCAGGAGTTGATTATCTATATACTTTTAGTCCAATTGTGAAGTCAACAACATTATGGATTGCACTCAACCTTACTATATCTCGAGGATCATGTATTAAGGCAACTTGATGTAAATAATTTATTTCTTTAAGAATACAGCTCAGAAACTATTTTCATGCAACAACCACTAATTTTTGTTCAGCAAGATCATTCATCCTATGTCTACAAACTACAAAAGGTAATATAGTCTCAAACAAATACATTGGGCTTGGTATCATGAACTTTATCTTTTTCTTCTTCCAATTACATTCAAAAATTCACATGTTAATACTTCTTTATTTATTCTTATTACTATTGATCATATAATCTACATCCTTCTTTATGTGGATGATTAAATCACTTAAGATATTTCTCAATTGGTTGATTTTTTTCGTTAGTGCTTTTGCTCAACCAATTTTCTTGAAATATATTGTTCTATTTTATTATTTTTTTGGTGTGAAAGTAATATCAAATTAGCATGGCATCTTGCTTTCTCAAATGAGATACATCTTAGATATATTAATCCACACTAAAATGAATGAAGTCAAACTCATACTCACGTGAATTCTGATGTTAATGTTAAATCACATTTAATTGATCCTAAAGAATAATAAACCATTGTTGGAAACCTCTAATATCTACTGATTACACAACCTAATATGGCATTTAATGTAAACAAACTCTCTCAATATAAGCATACTCCAACAAATGAACTTTGGAATTTTATTGAACTCCTAAAGTACCTCTATGATATTATAAATGAAGGCTTACAGCTATACTAGATGCACCACTACAACTTCAAGCCTTTTCGGATCATACCCATAGTTATCATCCATTGCACTTACAAGCTTTTGATGATGCTGATTGGGTAGACAACAAAGACGATTTCTCATCGATTAGCGCCCATGTCATCTATCTTGGATGAAATATTATCTCCTTGAGTTCTAAGAAACAAAAAATAATAGTCAGATCATCCATTGAAACTTAATGCGTGTCGATGACTAATGCAACAACAAAACTCAATTGGATTTATTATCATCCACTCAGCAATGTTTCAATCATATATTTCACTCAAGAATGACATGTATTGCAATTAATTTTTACATCACTCAAAATCAAGTTCAAAATGACATCCTTCGTGTTGCTATTTGTATCTTCTATAAATTAATTTGTTGATACACTCGCCAAATCTCTTCAACATGCTCATTTTATTGATATCAAATTAAAGATTAGACTTCTCTCTGAAACTTATCTTAGGAGGGCATGTTAGAGACTTATCATAATTATGACATGTTCAAATATCAAATATTATTCAAACTTAATATTTCTTAGTTTTAGAATTTAGTATCTCTTTCTCTATTATAAATTCATTCAAATTAAATATTCAATTATTCCATAAAATTAGGAAATTGTTTCAGCAAGTAGTTTTTAAATTTTGAATTCATTCAAAATTATTATTTAGTTATCCCTTAGAATTAGGAAATGTTTTTCAAACCAATTTATATTTTATGATTTTAAACAATTATTTTTTATCCCAAATGTGTATATATAGGCACTGCCAAATGCATATAAAAAAAAGTTGATTTTAATAAGTCGTACATAATATCAATAGGATTAACCAATTCAAATTTATTATTTTTTATTTCTTTTTTTCACTTATATTCCATGTTCTACAACTCATGGCCACCAGAGCCAGCAATCCAATAATTCTCAATTTCAATGAACCACATTAAACCTTGTCAGCATTAATGTTGTTGCACAAACTCATCTCAAACTAGCCTCTACCAATTACCTCATTTGGAAACTACAATTCAAAACCCACTTCATATGTTATGATCTTCTTGGATATGTTGATGAATTCAATCTATGCCCACCAGACACTGTTATGCAATCAAATACAACCAGATTTAATCCTAATTATTCTCTCTTGACATATCATAATTAGTTGACCCTTAGTGTCACCATTGGCTCCATCTTACCCACCATCATTTCATTCATAGCCCAAACCAAGACCTCTAGACAAGCCTGTACCATTCTAGCATATACCTATAGCAAACCATTTCGTGGTCACATCAAACAAGGGAAAAAATATCTCAAAAATAGTAAAATAATATCAAATGATCACTCATCATCCTTGAATTTATGCAAATTATCAAAACCAGAATAGATAAACTTGCTCATTTTGGAGCCTCAATTGATGAAGAATAAATCACAAAATATATATATATATATATATATATATATATATGAACTTGGTAATGTCTATAAAGAATTGGTTCAAGTTGTTCAAGCATGAAACAACTCAATTACTTTTGAATAGCTTAATGAAAAACTTCTCAACTTTGAAGTTTCTCTTCAATCAGTTACCCCCAAGAATCATTCCTTCCTAGCCAGACTCAATCCCACCACAAATGCTACAAGCTTTGGCATCCCTTTGGTCCTCTACACTCCATCACCACAAATTATTGTATCCCATATCCTTCTACCCCCACACCCACCTAATACTACCAATTTAAGATCCTCCTCTCACAATGACCCTAGACCTTCTCCCAAACCATTACTTGGTCATTGTTAGATCTGCACAATTCACGATCACACTATCAAATGGTGCCCTTCCTTTTGTCTATTACCAATCTAGAAGTCCAGCACATCTCCAACCAAGGCTACATGGCAACCTCAAGCCCATATTTCCATCAATCCATCATGCACCTCACCATGTCACTTATGATACGAGTAACCTTTCATTGCATACACCTTACCTAGGTCAATATAATATCATGATAAAAGATAACACCAATCATCCAAACACCCACATTGATTCTAGTCCTCTCAATTCTCTTCATAATATTTTTATATTATAATATTCTTTGTGTATCCTCAATACACAAAAAAATTAATTTCTCTCTCAATTTTATAGCACTAATTAAGTTTTAATTGAATTCTTACTTGACTCTTTATTTATGAGGAAACTTTGCACATGAGCAATATTGCTAAGATAACACACTAAAAATGATATTTATAAGTTGTCAGCATCTTCTTCATTGACTGTCTTTTGCACAAAAAATGTTATCATATTTAAAGTTAAAACTAGAAATCATTTTTATTCATTTATTAAAACTCTATACTCAAACAATGATGTTGGTGAGTACATCGCCCTAGTTGTTTTGCTCTCCACATCTGGTATCTCACATCCAACCACTCTACCTCATACACTTGAACGTAATGAATTCTCTAAGCAAAGACATTTCATATCATTGAAATAATCATTTCTCTAATCTCTCATGCTTCCTTTTCTCTTTCCTACTAACCTTATGTCTTAGTCACGTCTTTATATCTCATAAAGCATGTAAATTACTCCAAATCAAAATTTTGTGATTGCTTAGGTAATCATTAGTTTAAGTCTTATACTTCTCAAAAGCTAGGATTCCAATCCAACCCATGTGTTTCTCTAGTTCCAACATTTATATCTTTAGACATGACAAATTCATTATATCTGTCTCACTATCTAGTAAACCTCCATGTCCCTCATCTTCTACCATTACCTACTCACCAGAAGCCACTCACACCACTTTTACCATTACCTGCATGTCCCTATCTTATACTCACCTAACCTCTTCACCCACTCCTAGTCTCCTACACATTCCATAACAAATGCACTTCACCTCAAATTGCATAACCAGAACCTTCTCACATTCCCTCTCACTCTATGACCACATGTACCAAGAACCACATCCACAAGCCCATTAAAAAAACTAAGTCTTGACACTTTACATGTAAAAGTCAATTAAATAGAGCCAACATCAGTAACTAAAGCACTTGCTCATCATTTAATGGATTAAGGCCATGTGCAATGAATGTGATGCATTGGTCCAAAATGATACTTGAGACCTTGTACCACCTGTTTCAAATTAGAACATAGTAGAATGAAAATGAATCTTTCATACTAAACATCATTCTAATGGCTCTACTGATTATCTACATGCTTTCAATCCAGTTATTAAGCCAACAACAATGCGAGTTTGGATATTACAGCAATTTGATATAAATAATACATTCCTACAAAAACATCTCAAAAATTATCTTCATGCAACAACCACATGACTTTGTTGATCAATATCATTCATCTTAAGTCTGTTAACTTCAAAAGGTAATTTATGATCTCATACAAATGCTCCAAGCTTAGTATCATGAACTTCACACTTTTCTTCTTTAAACAAGATTCAAAAGTTCACATGCTGACATTTTATTCTCACCACTATTGGACATATAATCTACATCCTTGTGTATGTAGATAATTTAATCATCATGATAACAATTCTCAGCTAATTAATTGCTTTGTTTATGTTTTTGCTCAATGATTTTTCCTTAAAAACATTGTTTTATTATCCTATTTCTTGGATGTTGGAGTAGTAAAAAATCAATATGAGATCTTTCTTTATCATTTTAAATACATCTTGGATATTTTAGTCCGTATTAAAATGATTGAGCCAAACACATACTCATAACAATACCAACTAACCCACCATTGATGTTAAAGTTTGGTACTTCTTTAACTGATATTAAAGATAAGTCCAAATTAAAATGTAAATCACTTCAATAAGACTTGTACTGATAGGGTTTATGCAGATATTTGATGTGAATTATTTAGATCCCCTCTTCAGTGACCAAGATAAATTTCATACAAATTTTTATTTTACTGCCAGTAATTCTAAGATAAATGATACATCAAACTAAAGATGAAGATTATATTTCTTCACAAATAATTATCAATTGTACTAGTGGTTAATATATTTATTGAAGTCCATATTCAACAATTAAATGAGAATACTAATAGAATAAAAAATATCATTAATGAGTGACTAATAAAAATATTTTTATTTTTTAGAAATAAAAATATATAGCTAAGATTTAGATTGGGAAAACCCACATATTGAGTGCTTTTATGCATAGAAAGAAACAAAAAATAATATAAACACAAAATATAACATAGATATTTTGTAATAATATTCACAAACAATAACCTTTAAGAAAAATCAAGTACATACTAAAGAAAAGACAAAATTAAAAGACTTGTATCGATGCTTTTGTAAACAATAACTGGAAAAATATTATTATTAGCTCCTTGTATACCATTTTTATTGGTGAAAAGGAAAAAAAAATTGAGAATAATTATATATCATCTAATTGTTCACTCCAAAATTAATCACTCAATAATTTAAATTATGAGAATAAGCTAAAATGATTGTAATACCTAAAGACTACTATAAGCTTACAACCAACTAAAGAGAAATCAATCATATTTTTAATTTGATATTAAAATTGTATCAGTAAGTAAATTTTATATAGATTATTATTTAACAAGAGCATTATAACTCTCATCTTTAAACCTCTAAAATGTAAATCGACACAGTTTGACATGCAATATCCAATAAACTCAAGTATTTTAAACCTCTTATGATATAAAAATTTTGAGGGAGCTCTCATAACTCTCTTATGTATGTACTCCTACCACGTATTTCTCTATCCACCAAGAAAGTCAATGTGAAACTTTGTATGCCCCTCAAGTATTATCTCAAGATTTAATTAATATATGAGACCTAGATGAAAAAGTCGATCGAATTAAAATCTAGCTCATAAGTTGAAATGATTGCCTCCAAATAAGTGTAAATAAAATATCTCAATGATCTTTCTCAGTCTTGTCGCCAACTAAGAATCAATTATAAGAGTTTATATGAACTAAGTTGATAATTGAGTTAAAAAAACAAAATGAGAAATATAATCAAATTGATCTCCTTACAATAGAATCTTCAAAATCATCATTTAGATCATAACTTGATAGATTTGAAAATGAATATCATACCTCGTGGACAAAACTTTTATTTTAATATGAAATCTATGAGAAATTAATATCTCAGCAGTCTTATCCCTAAAATTCATAAATGCTATGTATGATGAATCTTGATCCTAAGATATACTACATTTGGAGAAAAATATTTATTATTGTACCAAAACATCACCTCCAATGTATGCATGCCAGATAAGAGTTTTTTAAGTAATCAATTATCTTAGTATTATTCTTGTTCAAACATATTTAACTTTAAAATTCTAATTAAATCCAATGTTATAGTATTTATGTAAACACATTTAACTTCATATAACTGAAATAAAATTAAAAAATAATAAACAATTACAAGATGTCATTCCTCCCAAGAAGTAGTGCACAAGACAATTACTATGTAAAACTCTAACTTAATCATCATGACTACAAGAACAATAATATGAATCAAATAGTTTTGAAGATAATCTCATTTTATCAAAATGTTGAGTTGATAATAAATAATTCATCTTTTTATTCAAATAAATTCAATGATGAACATCAAATACCTATGAAAAATATATATTAACTCTCAATTTCCAATGTATAATACTAAAAATATTAGTATAAAAGCAAATAGACTTATATTTTGAATTATACCCTATAAAATAAAAACCGATATCATGGAGTCAAATTTACTTGAACCAACTTGACCAAACCCAATCTAAAGCAAATCAAATCAATAAAATAAAAATGTGAATAAAGACACCTCTTGCACACCTAGAATACACTACAATTACATGTTCTTTGGGCAATTTTTGGGTTGGAATTTGAAATTAAAGATTCAAATTTACAAATAAAAAATTATATTTTGAAATATTTCTTTTAAGAAATACTTCTTTTAAAAAATATTGAAAAAATTATATTTGTTGATACAACTTCCAAAAAATCTTCCATCATCCATGGCAACGATAATGTTTACCAACAACAGCGATGATCGTCAATAGTTGGTGGATTAGAGACTAAAAGTAAGCCACTACCTAATACCATGTTACCATATGCAAAAAAAAAACAATATGGCAATTTACCACTCTTAAACAATGGCAGGTTGCTACTTTTACATCAATACTAGTCTTCACGATAAATAAAAACTACTTGATGGCAAGAAAACATACTTAGATGTTTGGTATGAATCATTTAACTTATTTTACTATGGGTGGTGAGATGATTTCAATCAATATTTTTTTTCATTAGTAATTTTTCACAAGTGGACAATTTTACAATTTAATGAGAAATAAATATTTTTTCATGTCAAAAGGATGAAAGATATAATTTTAGGTTGCTAAAAGACTTTCACATGGCCATCAAGAGTTTGATTTGATAGATTATATACAATAATTAATGGTAACATCCTTTATACTTTACAAATATTTTTTACACCTTTTTTTTACAAATGAATTTAGACATTTTATGAAAAGATATACATAAAATAATTATGAACAACAATAATAAATATTAAAAAATACAAACATAATGATAAATGTATAATAAATTCAATATATTACTCATTATCGAAATTTAGAAAGTTATCTTATTTATTTTTATTTTCACTCATGTAGGGTTCTATGTCCTCTTATAGTATCATCTCATTTTAATACATCATCATTAAAATATAAAAACATATTATGCATCTCAATATAAATCTAAATATATCATCACTAAATATGAAAACAAGAAAAGAACATAAAATATCATCTTAAAATATGAAAACATACTATGCGTATATTTTTTTTTTAATTCTCAATTATACTCAATATATGAAAATCAAATATTAAAGCTATAACTTTTTTTCTTTGTTATGAATCAATTAAAATTTGAAAATTTGTAATTACAAATGTACTTATTTTTCATAGAGTAATTATTATAAATTTGTCATATTCTAATTATTTTTTATCATTTTTATTCTTTAAAAACTTCAATTTGATGAAAAGATTGATGGAGGAAGCAAGAGAAGTGCCTCTCCTTGGGCACAAGAAAATCACCTAAGATACACCTTGTAAAACTAATGAAGGTCGAGGATGAGCATGAAGTAGACATCCTTTAATTCCAACCACCAAAAACAAGCAGTAAGGGTAAAAAATAACAATCAAGAAATAAACTGCTCCTGAGAAATCAAAATAGAAAAACAAAGATTCAGATCTGTCACAGAACTTCAGAGTAATAGTGCTGCAATCATAAAGAAAAGACTGGGGGCAGCTCTGGCACAACAGTTGTAGTTTAAGGTTCTTCATTTCACTAGGTAACTACCTACCTGGTTCTGACAGCTTGCAAAAACGAAGCCTGCTTGTATAAGTCTGGCGCGGGCGGCCGGCGATGGAGAAGTTGAGACGGCCAGCCCTGAAAACAAATTTGATTTCGGGGACCGCAAGAGGCTCCAAATCCGACGAACGGAACCTATCACAAACAGGACGATGTTCCTGTTTTTGAAAACTAAACAAAAGGGATGTCCCGAACCTTCATCTTGAGCCTTGACCCCGCACTGAGATTTATGATTTTCCATGAAATGTCAACATTGCGACAAGCCGCTGCAGCATGCTCATTGGTCATCAGTCATCAGCTAATGTGGTGGTTTGCCTCACAAATCTAGAAGTTCGACGAATAAAATTGCGAATTTGCGCATGTATGCACGTGTCTATCGGTAATTAATTTTAAGATAAAATTACCCGAAGGCTCAGGATAAAATATAATTGTGAAACCATGTTTATATAGTTAAACATAATATATCTACAAATGTTTTAGAGGCATACAAATAAATATTTTTAAAAAGTCCAAATTCAAAAAAATACACACACATGATATATATAAAGAAAAGTGTGTGTGTGTGTGTGTGTGTGTGTAATTTTAAACTATATATACAAATGTTTTTAATTTTACTTATATAAATATTGTTATAAATATAATGTTCTGAACTTTCGAACTTTAAATATATATATATATATATATTGTAATTAATATCATTGTATTGATAAAAACATATAAATATATAGATATATAGATATATAGATATATAGATATATAGATATATAGATATATAGATATATAGATATATAGATATATAGATATATAGATATATAGATATATAGATATATAGACACACACACACACACACATATATATATATATATTATATTTGTATATAATTAAAAGTATATTTATTTATTTATTTATTTATATTTATATTTATATATTCCTACAAAAAAATGATGAATTTATAAATGGAAATTAGAAGTGCTCAATCCATTTCTAAAATTAGGAACGAAATTAAAACGAATTAGAAATAAAAATTTACAAAATTAAAAAAAAAATTGAAATAGGAAAAAATTTCGCCACTGATTACAATAAGAAGTGGGATTTAGTGACGTGAACATTTGTATCCATTTATAATTAAAAATAGAATGAGTATCCAGTTCTATTTTTTCTGAAGGAAATTAATTTCGTCACTAAATGAGAAACAATATGCATATTTATTGCTATATCATTTAAAATGATTATGTGACGAAAAGTCATTTTAGTGATAGAAATAATTTCGTCGCTAAAATATGATACTTAATTAGCGAAGAACACTTCAAACATACTTAGGGTTTCAGGAATTTTTTGTTTTATTTCTAATGTTGTCCGAATTGTTTGTGGATTATCTATCCCATATATTGATCAATATGTATTTCATCCATAATTAATGTATAAAATTGTGATTTTAATTTTATATCGTATGTATTGTATTTGGGAATAGTTATATTTGTGTGTTTTGATGTTGTGTATAATTTCTTTTTATTTTTTACATTCATATTAGGTTCTATCTTATTATTTTGTTGAATGATTATAAATATAATAGATAAATTATATATCTTACATTTTTTTCTCATACTTTGATTTGTTTTTTTTTGTGACCTAATTGAATTATGATTTTTTTTTTTTTGTGTATTTTGTTATTGGCCTATTGTTAAGATCATTATAATTATTTTGCATTTTGTTTCCTTATTATGATTACGTGAAATTTTATAATTTCAAAAAATAACTCATATTAATGGTATAACCTTAGTAGTAAATAATTTATAATTATTAAAATAAATACTAAAAGTTCATTTGTAATAACAAAAATAATAATAAAAAAAAAAGAGTATGAGGGTATGCAATTAGAATGATGAAACATACTGAACAATTGTAAAACTAAAAAAAAAAATTAGAAGTTCATTTTGAAATTTATATATTTTCTTGATCTATATTCACTAAAATTGTAATAAAATAAATAACACCCGCCTTTATTTAATATAAAAAAAATATAGTACATGTCACATGTGGTATATGACTATGTATACTATCCACGTCATATAGATTAGAAGATTTTCCCATTCATTTATTAATGTTATCTGTCGATAGTTGATTTATTTTTTATATTATTTTATTGACAAATTTTAATATATTGACATTGATAATTTATTTATTATTTCTAATATATATAATATATTTGTCTAATTATTTAGTACTCATTATTAATTCATAAATTAATAATTATGACATTTCAATTTTTTCTTTTTTTCTTTATTAACACAACTTCATCCAATATAAATAAATATCAAATATTTAGTTTCATGTAAACGACAAAAATACAACTTACGTCTTTTAAAAAATATTTAAGATATTGAAGCAACCCACTTTATCAAAATTTAATCCAAAATTATCTAATAAATTAATAAATTTTAATCTATATCTTTATGTATATTATTATAATTCAAAAAATTTTAATATTATATGTTATAGGAATAGAAAACATTATATGCCTTGATTGTCATTAGATGAATATTAAGCTGAAAGATTTGTTTTTAACTAATAAAATTATATATGGAATTGAAGAATTTATTGTCTTTATTGAAAATTAGCTTGGATTTATGGGTGAAATAAAAATAAAATTCCCATGTAATACTCATAAACGTCAAATCTGAGTTTTCATGATGTGGACATAGTACGATATTATTTTGCAAAAAAATAGATTTGTTAGCAACTATTATGTTTGGTATAAACATGAGAAATTAGTTGTGTCATGGATAACTAAGCATTGTGTACTTGTACATTAAAATGTTGATTTAAGTGTTGCAATGAAATTTACTAATCTCGACAATGCGTGTCAAATAATTTTGAAAAATATTATTGGATATTCATTAAATCTGGATGTCGCTGATGATATCTCAATATCATCAGCAAAATAATTTTATGAAATGCTAAAGACTTTAGAAGAATAGGTTTAGAAAGATAGTCTGAATGGACACTCAAAGTTATTTGCAATAGCCAAACTAATGAATTTAAAGGCATTGTATTATTTTTTACACTACTAAAATTCACCGAATTATAGACCAATTTTTTGGTCGCTAATTCAGTGTTTGTTGGTCGGTAAACCAAATAGCGACCATTTACCGACCAAAATTATTGGTCGCAATTTTATCCGTCGTTAAATTTTTTACCGATGAAGAATCAGTCGATCGGTAAATTACCGACCATTTATTGATCCTCTACCAACAAACATTTACCGACTATATTCCAATAATTTTCAGACCAAATTAATTATCTTGGTATTTGGTCTTTAAATGGTCGGTAATTAACAACCATTTACAGACCATTAACTGACAAATATTTACCGATTAAATTCCAGCCATTTTCCGACCAAAAGTATTTGGTCATTTTATGGTCTCAAAATGATAGGTAATTATTGAAAATTTTGAGGTCAATTACTGACAACCAATATTCGATGATATTCCGACCATTTTCCAACTAAAAACATTAGGTCGGTAAATGATCTCCAAATAGTCGGTAATTACCGACAATTTATAGATCATTTACCAACAAATAATTTCCGACTATATTCTGACCATTTTTCGACCAAAAGTATTAGGTCAGTAAATGGTCACAAAACTGTAGGTAATAACCTAAAAAATTAAGACAAAAAACCGACCAAAATCTTTTAAAATTATTGGTTGGTAATTGATTTCCAAAAGTATTACCGACCATTTGGTGTACTTTACCGGTTATTAATATTAAAAAATTTTGGTTTGTTTTGGTCACAATTCGATCGGTAATTATCGACCTTTTTTTGCAGTTTTTCTACAGTTGCAGCAGAAACTAGAATAGATAACACAAAAAAATATATAATTAACTTTCAGTTTTTATACAGTTGCTGTAGAAACATATACAGATAACACAACAACAACAAAATCCAATTAACTCCAACAAATAACTATATATATTGCATATATATATTTCATATATATATTAAAAATATCAAGAGAAAATAAAAAAATAAAATCTAAAATCAAAGTTTAAGATATTGAAAAAAATGTGTGTAATACACTCAATCATCCAACCTAGTTTCATAATCATTATGCTACGACATTTCTGGTCCACACGGTGAGATGTCAGTAACTAGGGTAAAGCTGTATGCTACTACTAGTCTTGATGTGGTTGATGTAGGTGTTGTTGTAGATGATAGAATAGATGTTGTAGCTGGAGCATTACGCCAAATAATGCAAGGTAGATCATCAAGGTTGAACCGTAGTCCTCATTCCTGAAACTTATTTGTAAGCCAATCAAAATGCATACGCAACTCATCCATATCATCCTCATAGTCGATCATGCATCGCTCGGTATCGGCCAACTAAAACTATATCGAATTTCGCACTATGTCCTGAAATTCCTCCATCTTCGAGAAAAAATTCTAAACTGTTCTAAAAATTCAACTTTATAGTCTGGTCGTCTATGCAAGTAGAATGATGATGTCGACGAACCGATGCCATAGACTAGCATCTTCTCCTTGCCATCAACAACTGCACACCAAATCTGATTCATATCAACTAGTGGAGCTGATGAATGAGAACTACTTGTTGCACCATCACATGAACCTAAAGTAGACTTGGAATGCGCTTGAGTCACAGCATCTAACATTTCCTCATATCTCGCCTAATAAAAATGTACAAAAAGTATTTCAATTTATATTCAAACAAAAAAAAGAAAAATTAATTTTTTTAATTTAAACTTACATATTCTGCACGAGATCTCTATCAACGAAAGTCTGATCATCATGAGTATTCGAGTGCGTGTATCTGAATAAGCAAGGAGCACTAGGCTTCTTACCTTCCTTGCATGTCTATAATTACATACAATACATATGTTAATTACATTGAAAAAAAATTCATAATTAGAAATAAAATTTAGGCATAATTGAACACAATTCACAAAGTAATAAATATAAAAAGTATAAATTAAAAATAATATCAATGCTCGTTCGTGTTCATGCATAGAGCGAGATCCACAAGTGTGTGTAGACATGCCACTACCCTCTGCAGCCCACTCAGAGTGACGATTGCTGCTCTGTTTATCACATCTCTTTCTATAATCCGAGTCTTCTCATATGCTCTGCCACTCCTTGAAAACATGATCAGGGACACTCAAATTTTTTTCTTTCTTTTTCAACCATTTAGCTGTGATCTCGTACACGATGTCATTATACTGACTGGTAGCATGTTTGTAGAATATTCTTTTGACCGACTCCTTTGGTAGTGTCCACCTGTAAACTTTCTGTAATTATAAATAAATAATTTTTAATTAGTGAACAAAAGAATAAATAAATGATGTAAAAATTTTTAGGTAGTAATATTTACCTTAAATTCTCTCCAAATTATCAATTGGTCTTTATGTGTGAGTGACTTCCAATTATGTCCATTAGGTTTAAATGACTTCCTTAAAATTATCCACAAAACCCTAGAAATATAATCCGACAACTCTAACTTCATCCTGTAAAAAAAATTTATTAGTACGTAAGAAATAAATTAATAAATTGATAAATAGTTTGTTAAGTTTTATAGCTTATGGATTATCAATTTTCAGATCAAACTGAGTAATAGGGAGAGACTCGTTTGTAGGGTGCTCCCAGGATAACTCTCCAACATCTCCCTCCTCTCCCTCTCACATCTTTTGATCATTAATCAAAATCTCATGATTATTATGTGGATCAGTCAGTAG
Source organism: Sapria himalayana (assembly GCA_029783825.1). NCBI lineage: Eukaryota > Viridiplantae > Streptophyta > Magnoliopsida > Malpighiales > Rafflesiaceae > Sapria > Sapria himalayana. The sequence continues at coordinate 1,924,900 of JAREIK010006106.1, read as the reverse complement.
ATGTTGCTGCTGCGGTACATTCACAATCTTTTTTGTCTGTTGTGGCATCTTATCCACCCATGACCCTTTACCAGTTTCGGGCATACCTAAGGTCATGCTGCCTATACCATAACTCGTACGACCTTGCAACGTGCTGCCTCTGCATCATCCACGTGTCATATCTATAAAAAATACACAAGGCAATGAAAATAAACAAAAATGATTAACAATTAAAATAACATAAAACTCACTGTCTACTCATTCTTATTAGCATCATCCAAATCTGGTTCGTCTTTTTCTTTAGATGTAGTAATATCAATTTCAAACTCCTCTTCACCACTCGTTTCTTCCTCATAATCAATTAAATTTCATCAACATCTACATTCCCACTTATATCAATCTCATAAGATGCGACTAAAATGACATCTTCGTCCCACACCACAGCTTTGACTATAACATCATTGTCATCATTTTGAAAAACTATGAAATCAATACTTGGTGATGTGGGGATGTCAATTTGAGCACTTACTTTTATATTGCACACACCTTTTTGAATCCTTTCTAAGACCGGTCCGACCCGGATATTCATAATAATAAACCTGTGATGCTTGTACTGCTAAGACAAAAGGTTCATATTTGTTGAATCATTTTTTATTGTGCACATCGACAAATTTATATCGATGATGGACAACAATACCAACATGCAGTGTTTGGTCGAATCATTTTCCATAACAATTAAAAAAAATCATTTTATTTTACAAATGCAATTGTCTATAATTATAGTTATATATAATTATATAGACATTTATTTAGATATACCAATATTTATATTTAGTCATGCACATATAGTTTAAAATAATGTTGTATGTTGATATACATGTATTATAAATATAGTTACATTTGGTTATACATATAGTTACACATATAGTTAAACGTATATTTATACGTGTAGGTTTATATATTTGTTCATTTAATTTTATATATTTATACATATAGTAATGTATAGGTATAGATATAGTAAAAAACTTTTTTAAATACTACTATATACAAGTAAATATTTAATATAAGCTGTAAATTTAATATTTAAATATAATTATGCATAAAACTTTTAAAGTTATAAACATAAATAAGATATAATTATTTATAGTCATACATTATTTTACTTATAATATATATAGTTATATATAAGTAAACATATAGTTATATATAGATATATTCATACAATTAGTTATAAGTAGTTTTACATTAATATATACAATGTTATAAACAAATATTTTGATTTAATTATATGAATATATATGTATATATAGTTACAAATATAGTTATATATAATTATATAGACATTTATTTAGATATACAAATATTTATATATAGTTATACACATATTATTTAACATAATGTTGTATGTTGTTATACAGGTAATTATAAATATTATTACATGTGGTTATACATATAGTTACACATATAATTAAATGTATATTTATACATGTAGGTTTATATATTTGTTCATTTAATTTTATATATTATACATATAATAATGTATAGGTATAGATATAGTAAAATACTTTTTTATATACTACTATATACAAGTATATATAAAATATAAGTTGTAAATTTAATATTTAAATATAATTATGCATAAAACATTTAAAGTTATACACATAGTAAGATATAATTATTTATAGTTATATATTATTTTACATATAATATATATAGTTATAAATAGTTATATATAATGAAACATATAGTTATATATAGATATATTCATAAAAGTAGTTATAAGTAATTATACATAAATATAAACAACGTTATAAAAAAATATTTTGATTTAATTATATTTATACATATATGTATATATAGTTACAAATATAGCTATATATAATTATATAGGCATTTATTTAGTTATACAAATATTTATATATAGTTATGCACATATTGTTTAACATAATGGTGTATGTTGTTATACATGCAATTATAAATATTGTTACATGTGGTTATACATATAGTTACACTTATAGTTAAACATATATTTATACATGTAGGTTTATATATTTGTTCATTTAATTTTATATATTTATACATATAGCAATGTATAGGATTAGATATAGTAAAATACTTTTTATATACTATTATATACAAATATATATTAAATATAAGCTGTAAATTTATTATTTAAATATAATTATGCATAAAACTTTTAAAGTTATACATATAGTAAGATACAATCATTTATTGTTATATATTATTTTACATATAATATATATAGTTATAAATAGCTATATATGATGTAAACATATAGTTATATATAGATATATTCATACAAGTAGTTATAAGTAGTTATACATGAATATATACAACGTTATAAACAAATATTTTAATTTAATTATATGAATACATATTTGTATATATAGTTACAAATATAGTTATATTTAATTATATAGAGTGTTACACAGTTATACAAATATTTATATATAGTTATATAAATATTTGTATATAGTTATCCACATATAGTTATAAATATGTATGTAGTTAAAGAAATAATTATATATAACATTTATATAGTTATACATTAAGTAAAATATAATTATATATAGTTATATATTAGTATACATATAGTATATTTTTTTAGAAATATAGTTATATATTATTATACATATGTTATACTTTATTATGCAGTTATAAATTAGTTATGTAAAGTTATAAATATAGTTATAAAAATAGTTTACTTTATTATAAATATAATTATAAATACTTTTATATAAAATAGAATATGATTATATAATTAAACACATGTATCTATATTATATTTGTGAATAAAATATATTAATGTTACTTAAATATTATTATATTTATATGTAAAACTTTTATAAATAATATATAATATATATATATCACATTTATATAAACATTATAAATATTCTATATTTATATAAAAAATAATTTATAATATAAATATTTACAAAATTGTATAATCATTTAATGTTACATAATTGTTATATAAAAAATTTTATAAATGGATAGTTTTATGTAATTGTTGTATAGATATTTATAAACATTGATACATATGTATAAATATTTATATATAACATTATATGTTTATACAAACATATCGATGTGTATTTATAATGTAATATGTTTATATATAAAAAGTATAGACATTTATACATAATGTCATGCGATTATATAAATGTATAAAAGTTTATATATACTATTATCGACATTTAAGATTAACATTATATAAAAGTTTGATTTAATATTAATCATTATATATTTTAAAGTATAGACATTTATACATAATATAATGAAATTATATAAATATAAACCATTAACATTTAGATTATTCTGTAATTGAAATCAAAATCAATAAAATACTAAAAATCTAAATAGTAGAAGAACAAAGATAAACTGAAACTTTTTAGTTTAATTAATTGTGTCAAGTCAAAATCACGTTAGTTTAAATGAAATTGAAGCAAAAATGAAGAAATTCGGTAGAGAAATAAAATAACCTAATACTCGAATATACTGAAAAAATGAAATTCTGATTGCCTATATATAATTCAGAGATGAAGATATGTATAAGCAATTTGAAGGAGAAGAACAAAGAAAAATATACTTGGATTCAAAAGAATAGGACAAAGTTTATTGAATTAGTGCTTGCAGTAGGATCTGATTCAAAAAAAATGATGTTGTTTCGAATGAACAAAGGTGGTATTAACTTAGCACATGAATTTTAAATCAAAAAATTAAAATAATGAATTACCGACCAAAAATATGGTCGGTAAAAGGTCGATTAGAACAAATTTATAAGAAATTTGAAGTCTACTTCACCGACCAATTTTAATGATAATATATTTTTGGTTGTTAAATGATCAATAATTTATCAACAATTTCTATTTGCTATTTTCATCCTAATTTACTGACCAATTTCTGAACAAAAATATTTGGTCGAGAGGTATGGTCGATATTTAGTCGTGAAAAGGTCAGTAATTACCGACCTAAATATTCGGTTGATAGTTTGGTCAGTAATTATGACCTTAGATATATTGGATAATCACTGTACCGACTATTTTTTGGTCGGTAATATATGGTCGTTAGTTGATCAGGAATTTAGTCGAAAGTATTTTTCTCCAATATGCCTCTTTGGATATCTAAATTGGTCGTAAATTGATCAGTAATTACCGACCTATATATTTGGTCAGTAGATGGTAGGTATGTATGAAGCTATAAATAATTTGAAGAAATACAATACTAACCAATTATAATGATAGGTCATTAAATGGTCGGTAGTATATTTGATAACTACTCTATAGATTGATTTTCGACCAAAAACATTTGGTCGGTAATTATGGTAGATCTTTGACTAGAAATGTGGTCCGAAATTTTTTTTTTGATACATTTTTTTGGATGCTAACTAGTCGTGTTTTGGACATCAATTACCAACCGAATTTTTAGGTTGGTATTTAGGTCGGTATTCTCGTAATTTTTAGTGGTGTTATAAATGTGTTATGATGAAATATGTCAGTTGTTATCTGAATTATTACCAATGAATAACATCATGACATATAGTTTTTATGGAACAAAGAAGTTAATGTAAGGTTTGGATTTTTCGGTGAAAAAAATACGTTGTTATATTAATGGTTGCATGATATATTGGAGTATATATAGTAAAGCAATTGCATGTGATTTCTATAACTATCCTTGGTACAAAAGAAATACAACATGTAAAAGGAAAAAAACAAATATTTTTCACAATAAGATGTATTATTCCCCATTAACTATTTGTTTGCAAATATTATTTGCATCTGACGCTACTACTAATAATATGAGTTGGCACAAAGAGCATGTTACTAAAGATGGCGTGATGTGATATTGCTCAGATTCTCCTTCTTGAAAATAATTTTGATGAATGTCATTCACCTTTTACTGATAAGTCAAAATGTTAGATTAGGACTATGCATAGATGGATTTCAATTATTTGGATAAACATGGCAATAATACTCTTCATGGCTGATTATTGTTACCCCTTATAATTTACCACCATGGATATGCATGAAAAATGAATATATATTTTTGTGTATTATCGTGCCTAGTCCAAGAAATCCAAAAGATAAATTAGATATTTTTCTGCATCCCCCTTATAGCACAGCTCAAATTTTGTGGGAGGATGGTGTTGAAACATATGATATATCTAGAAAGTAGAACTTCAAAATGTGAGCTGCACTTATGTAGACTATATATGACTTTCTTACATATTCAATGTCATCCGGATGGAGTACTTTAGAAAAATTAACTTGTCCTTATTGCATGAAGGACATGTATTTTATCTAAGAATAGAAGGAAAGACTTATTAGTTTGATAATCATCATAAATTCTTACATATAAAATATCTATTTTGGATGAATATTGATGCATTTAAGAAATGCTTTAAAGTCATTAAAAGTGCATAATCACCTTTGAGATTGGGTAACGAAATATTAGAAGTAATTGAAAAATATGGGTTCAAAAATATTATGATTGTTAATGGAGATTGCATTAATGCACAAATTTCAAAGAATTATGACTATGATTTGAAGAATAAAAATATATTTTGAGATTTGTCTTATTGGAAAATAACTATTGTTAGACACAACTTAGATATAATGCATATTGAAAAGATTTTTTAAATAATATTTTTAATACTAAATGAATGTGAAAGAAAAAACAAAAGATAATACTAAATCAAGAGAGGATTTGAAAAAGTTATGTTCACGTCCAAAGTTACATAGGGATGAATCAACAAATAAATTTCTTAAGGATTGTTATAGTCTTGAAAATGATATAATGGAAGCTTTGTACCAATGAATGATAAAGCTTAGGTTCCCTAATGGATAAATATCTAATATGAAAAGATGTGCTGATATGAAGAAGTATAAGTTATTTGGAGTGAAAATTCATGACTACCATGTGTTTATGCATAGGCTAATACCAATAGCATTCGGTGAAATATTTCCACAAACTGTTTGAGAACCATTGACTGAAATAAGCATTTTTTTAAGAATCTCACTTGTAATGTTATATGAAAGGAAGAAATGGAGTAATTATAAAATGATATCATTATTTTATGCAAACTTGAGTGTATTTTTTCATAGAGTTTCTTCAATTCTATGGAACATCTATCAATCCACTTGTCTTATGAATCCATGATAGTAGGTCATTTATAATTAAGATGGAAGTATCCATTTAAGAGGTAATATATTATTCATTTGTTAATCTAAAAAATTTTAATGTATTCATCGAATATTTTTTGTTCTAATATATATATCTATTTCAGATATCTTAGAAATTTGAAAAATAATGTTCGAAATAAAGCCAAATTTGAAGGATCAATATGCAATGACTAATTAAATGAAGATGCTTTGGCAATTTGTGTGAAATACTTTTGGTCATAATTGTATAATCAGCATAATAAATTGTCACCAAAAATATATATGGTATGAAGGATGAGCTAGAGTATCATATTGCACACACATACATTTGTTGAACTACAAGAAAGTTACACATTATACTGAGTAAGATTCATAATAATTTAATATTCTATATTTATTTGTCATTGTATGCGATATAATATTTTAATTATTCAAAATACCTTCAATTTTGTTTTTGAAGAATATTTGTTTTAGGAATTAAGGAAAATATAACCTCATATTAATAAAGATTTATTTGATGTAGAGCTTGAAAGGATTTTATCAATTGGTTTGAAAAATATGTTTGTATATAACTTATCATTCTTGGTTAAAAATAATTACATGCAACATTATATATGTATGAATTTATCCTTTATCATTTTGTTAAATTTTTCTTTATCAAATATATGTAACAAATAAATTAGGAATCTTGCAAAAAAACCATTATGAATTTTATAGATATATCTCATACATTACGTAAATGGATATAAATTTTAAACTTTTTATTGGGGGTTTGGACAGAATATCCAATATAATTGGAATATAAACGTAGTAAAATTTATAATTTTTTTTCTTAACCCACCAAAGATCACATGTATTTCATAAAAAATATGAAGGAAGGGTAAACAAAACTTACCTATTATAAATCGATTCGTCAAGCCTTCAAAGTGTACATCTTGATTTATTTGGATCGTCAAAAGTGCTACCCTTCTGAAAAAATGATCACCCTCGACAAGTAAGCACACACAAATAAATAATGAATGATCTTGTTGAATGCTAGTATGAAAGGATTTCTCCCTGTTTTATAAAAGATGACTACTTGGATCAAATATGTCTCACACATATATATACAAATATACTATGAGTTTAGTCAAATGAATTTAATTATATATTTAAAACTCTTTTAAATATTAACAACTTAAATTCAAATCCTTAAAACCCCCTTTTAAATGAATTTATTCATTAAAACTCAAGTTCAATATAACAATTTATTTATTTATTTAAATCACAAATTTAAACTTTCTCAAAATTATATTTGAATTTAAATAATAACTAATTGTTATTTGTGATTTAAAATAATCTCATCATTTTAAATTACTATAGAGAGTGAAAAATTATAACCATTATTATTCGTTCTTAATGTGCAACCATATAGGTTCAATTAATATTGGTAGTAGGTGTAAATCACATTTTGATCCTACAAGTCATAAGTGGTCTCTAGCAAGATATTTGACTACCCAAGTTAAATGAAAAATTTATGATCTGAGACAACCATAATATAGTTAATGACATAATCCTTTTTTCTCATGATATCTTGATAGAATATAAGGCATGGACAAAGTCAACCCCACACCATTCTATCTTTGATTTCTCGAAATCCAATTAGACTGACTAAACAAATAATATTGATCTCCATCAATTCATTTGAGTATGACCAAGCATTTCTCAGTCTCAATTGTCAAGGAGACTTGCTTATATCTTTCTTATAATAAGAGGGTCAAATTTCATCTTAATCACTCATATCTCACTATTTATTATGTTTAAGTATAACATTTATAGTCATCTAATCAAAGAAAATATTTGGTTATATCAAAACATAATATTCTTTATGTTGAGAACTATAGTGATATCAGGTCAAAAGATTTAATAACATTACTATTAGAGATTAACTTATGACTTTGATCCATGTATTAATCTCAAGATGGGTCTACCCAATATCAAAAAATAGATATAAATTTGATTTGTATCTCATACACATATTCATCCCATTAATATCAATCAAACTTTATACTAATCTTAATTCATTGGTATTCCCATAATAATAACCGATTAGTAATATTTAGAATAATTAATAATATTATTCAAAAATATTATATATAATAAATATGCTAATCATAATAATAATAAATTCTCACAAATAGTTAAAATATCATGTCCATACGATATGCCTATAGCACTATTACTAACAATCTCCTACTTGTGCTAGGCCGATTCATCAATGTATCTAATACCTATAAACTTATCATGATAATCATGCTTTGTTTGTGGTAGAGACTTAGTCAATGGATCAGCAACATTATCATCTATTGGAACTTTGCATATCTTAACGTCACTCTCTTAATGATTTCTTGAATGAGATGATAATGCCTAAGAATATGTTTGGATTATTGATGTGATCTAGGTACCTTTGCTTGTGCAATAGCACCATTATTTTCACAATAAATATCAATAGGATTTGTAATGCTAGAAACCAATTCAAAGTCAGTAATGAACTCCGTGATCCAAACTACTTCCTTTGCTACATCAAATGCTGCAATGTATTCAACTTCATTTGTAGAATCAGCAATAGTACATTGCTTTGAACTTTTCTAGCTAACTACATCACCATTTAAACAAAACACATATCCTGACTATGATTAGAAATCATCTTTATCAAAATGGAAGCTTGCATATGTGTAGTCATTTACAACTAGATCATTTTCCAATCTACCATACACAAAGAACATATCTTTAGACCTTCTCATATACTTAATGTTGTGCAATTGTGCTTTCACAATGCTGATTTTAAGATACATAAGAAGAAAGAACAACAAAAATAACAAAGGATATATATCCAATCCGCAATCCAAGCACGAAAAAATAAAAAACAGAATAGAAACCACAATAGAAATGCACGAAATAATGTGGTTTACTAGGTGCTCAGTATGACTAGCTATATCCACCAGAAAATACTTATACGTTACAGATTAAACCAATTTAGAAGTTTTATAGTATGTGTAGCATAGAAATAGTTGCGATAAATCACATAGAGAGAGAGAGAGAAGATGATTAGTTCTAGATCATGATAACAGTAACCCGAAAAAATAAAATACAAAATATTTTATATTAAAACTTTCTCGGTTCAATTAACCAGAGCAAGTCGGATCATCATATGGATCAAGCACTACTCCAAAAATTTCTTTGGACTGCTGACGAGACAACGGGACCTCTATTATTGTGCTGCTGCTGTATTCCCGACCTCTTAATATTTCATTTCTTGCACTTACATGAAAAAATTAAAATAGAAATATTTGGTTATACAAACAGATTATCAAAACAAACTATATACAACACTTTAGAATGTTTTTGACAGCTATCTAGTGACTCTCACCGAGATCTGACTGGTATCTACTTGGTATGCTTAAATCAGAAGATACATCTAGTTTAGTGCACAACATAGCATTCATGATAGATCCTATAACTAAGGCATAAAGAATCTTACTCATCCACTCTCGCTCACCTTTAGTGTTAGGACATTGAGTTTTGCTAAGAGGAATACTATGAGACATGGGCAAGTATCCTATCTTGTAATCTTACACACTGAACCATTTCAGTAATTTGTCTATGTAAGTACTTTGACTTAGACCAATCAGCCTCTTAGATCTATCTCTATAAATCTTTATTTCTAGGATATATGCAGCTTTGCCCAAGTCTTTCATTGAGAAATACTTCCCTAACCAAGACTTGACATTCTACATGGTAGGGATATCATTCCCAATGAGAAAAATATCATTAACATATAAGATCAAAAATAAAATTATGCTCCCACTAATTTTCTCATAAACACAAGGCTCATATTTATTTTTGACAAATCCAAACCCTTTGACTGATTCATCAAAATGAAGATTCCAACTCTGAGAGGCCTGCTTCAAATCATAAATAGATCTTTAGGGCTTGCATACTTTACCAGAATTTGTAGGATGTATAAAACCCTCAAGTTGTGTCATGTACACATCCTCAAGTAAGTTTCCATTAAGAAACACAATTTTAACATACATTTTCCAAATCTCATATTTATAATATGAAGCAATGCAATAATAATTCCAATAAACTTAAGCATATCTACAGGTAAAAATGTTTCATCATAGTGTATACCATGAGTTTGTTTGAAATCTTTTGCAACTAGCCTTACTTTGTAAGTATGTACTTTGTCATACATGTTAGTTTTCTTTTTAAAAACCCTTTTGCATCCAATGGTTTTTTTACCTTCAGGTGGATCAATCAAGGTTCATGCCTGATTATCATGAATTTCAAACAAACTCATGAATTTCAGACATCTTTGTAACTAGCCTTACTTTGTAAGTATGTACTTTGTCATACATGTCAGTTTTCTTTTTAAAAACCCTTTTGTATACCATGAATTTCAGACATCTTGGCCTCTAACTATTTCTTAGATTCTGGATCCAACATAGCCTCTTGATAGGTAGTGGATTCATTTTGATACACTAACAATACATCATTGTTATTAGTCACAAGAAATCCATATCTCTTGGGCTCATCACGTATCATATCAGATCTACGTAAATTTTGTGCTATAGAAGGTGTGTCAGCAATAGTTTGTTGACTATGAGTATCTACAGGTAGTTCAATGTTATCTTGTGTCTCGAACTTCTTCAAGTTGTATCTTACTCCCACTAGGTCCTTTAGAAATAAATTCCCTTTCTAGAAAGATACCATTCCTAGCAACAAACACTTTGTTCTCTATGAGATTATAAAAGTATTATCTCTTAGTCTCTTTAGGATACTCCACAAAAAGATATTTATCAGATTTGGGCTCTAACTTATTTGAAACTTGTCATTTTATATAAGTCTCACAATCCCAAATCTTAAGAAAAGACAAACTAGGTCTTTTACCGGTCCACATCTCATATGGTGTCTTTTCAACCACTTTGGTTGAAACTCGATTTAGTGTGAATGCAGCTGTTTCAAGTGCATAATCCCAAAAGGTAAATGATTCCATACCATTCCATTGTGTAGTATTCATCCTCTCAGACACATCATTCCATTGTGGTGTTCTAGGGGAAGTTAATTGTGAAATGATTCCACGAGTTCTAAGATGGTCATCAAATTCTTGGCTCAAATATTCGCCACCTTGATTAGATCAAAGTGCCTTGATTGTCTTGCCAAGTTTGTTTTGTACTTCATTTTGAAAAAATTGAACATTTCAAATGATTCAAATTTATGTCTCATCAAGTAGACATAACCATATCTGCTAAAGTCATCATTAATGTAATAAAGTACTTGTAACCTCTTCTAGCATCTGAACTTAATAGTCCACGTACATCTGTATGTATGAGATCCAATAATTCATTGGCCCTTTCACTATGTCCAATAAAGGGATCTTTTATCATCTTACCTAATATAAAAGATTCACATCTATCATATGATTTAAAATCAAATGAATTCAAAAGTCCAACTTTATGGAGTTTTGAGATATGTTTTTTATTTATATGAAAAAGGTGACAATGCCAAAGATAGGTTGAATTTAAATCATTTGATTTAAATTTCTTAGTAGTTATGTTATAGATATGATAATCATTAGATTTTTGAAGGTTCATAACATAAAGACCATCCTAAAAATAGGCACTTATATTAGATCATATCTTTATAAAAAATGGAGCAATTATTATTCTTAATAATAAAAGAAAAACTATCATTATACAAATAAGAAATAGAAATAATATTTCTACACATTATAGGAACATAATAAATTTTGTCCAAAACTAACAAAAATCTATTAGGCAAAGTAAGTTCATAACTTCTTATAGCCAAAGCAGTACCTTTTGCTCCATTGCCCACTCTGTAGATCAACTTCACCCTTATTTAGTTGTCTACTCCTTTCGAGTCCCTACACATTTGTATAAATATATGATCCACATCTAGTATCTAATACTTAGGAACTAGAAGGAGAAAAATTAATTTGTATAACATAAATACATGAAGAACTAGTCTCACCGGTCTTCTTCTTTAGATCCTCTAAATACAACTTGTAATTTCTCTTCCAATGGCCTAGATCATTACAAAAGAAACAAACACCCTCCTTTGGGGCTTTAGCCTTGGGTTCAGGTTTGGGTTTGGGTTGAGCATTGGACTTTTCTTTGCCCTTGCCCTTGCCCTTGCCCTTGCCATTTCTCTTTCTATTTTGAACCATTAGAACAAGACCAGGCATGGATTTAACATTCTACTCAGTATTTTTAAGCATTGTATGCAGCTCAAAAATAGATTTGTTCATTTCATTCATGTCATAGTTCATGACAAATTGGCCATAACTATAAGAAAGTGAATTCAAGATTAAATCAATTACCAACTTCTGGCTCAATGGAAACCCAAGCCTATCAAGGTGCTCAATATAGCCTTTTATTTTTAGAACATGAGCACTAACTGAAGCACCTTTAGCTATCTTACAAGAATGCAGTGCCTTGGTAGTATAATACCTTTCTTGCCTTGCTTGTTGTTGGAACATTTTTTTAAAATTGCAAATCATATTATAAGCTTCCATATTTTTTATATCCTTATGAAGTTTAGAACTCGTGGTAGCTAGCATTAAGCATGCAATATTAATAGAGTCATTATGATGCTTCTCTCATAATCATTCTTATCATCTCTAGAAGTATTATCAGCTAGTTCTTTATGGAGAGGTTTATCCAGGACATAAAGCTTCCTTTCTTGTTTGAGAATAATTCTCAAATTTAAAAACCACTCAAAAAAGTTAGTCCCAGTTAAGTTTATCCTTCTCAATGATTGATCACAGTGACATAGTAGAATTGTTGTTGTTATTGTTGACCATCTATAATGAATGCAAAGTTTGATAAGTATTTTGATTTTGAAAAATTCTCACTAAATTAATAACCCTCAATAATAATCATATTAATCTAGTGAGCTAAGATCCAAATTTTACTCAACTTTAAGTCAGCTTTGGCATGACACTTAAAATTAAGTTATTTAGGTAGGTAACTCTTACCAATTACATCTCATGTAATTCTTAGATATTTATGGGATTTTGACATCATATGTCCCAATATGTTTAAATCCCATCTAATGCCATTAGGCCCAAAACTATTTTGATAATCTAATAAAGCTAAACCTTTTATAAACACATAGGTAGCACTATTACTCATCTTGTCCGATTGATATAACCTAATATACTTCTACTTTGGTAGAACCCACATTAAGGTGATAAAAGATTTAACAAGTATTTAAATATGGATGACATGTTAACTTTGAATTTTATGTGAGGGATCTTGATTGATTTTAATTTTTAATTAATAGATCTCATCATATATCTAGTATCACATACTCATGTAACATCATACATAATATCTCATACATGCATATAATAATTGTGTCACAGTATGGCCTTAATCTAGATTGATCTCCATAAGTCAATATGAAGATAAAGAGCCATTCCTAGGTAGTAATAAGAAGCTCCATGAAGTTGATTTGACCACCTACTTGCCCATAGACACCTAGCTCCTCCATCATCATGGTTGGATTGCATGACTTTGAATGACCCTCATTGTCTCTCTCTTGTTTAATAACAATAATTAAAAAATTACAATAAAACAAAAACAACATGCAAGCCATATTTAATAATTACAGCCCTTAAAAAAAATAATAATAATCTATCAAACACATTGGTTTAAAAGGTCATGCTGTAGACCATGTGAAGTAACATAATATGCAAAATATATAATGTTATCATATAGCATAAACAATTTTCATTAAAAGAAATAAATTATAATAGTCATGTATTTAAAAACAACTAAATTTATAAGGTAATACACAAAGCTGTTATGGTGGTTCCGCTAGCTGATTAGCGGATGGGGTCAAGGGGGCCACCCTCATGGGGTTGGGGGCAGCACCCTAGGAAAAAAAAATTAATTTTCATTGATCTTATCAATAAATTTTCATTGATATTATCAATAAATTTTTATTAATCTCATCAATAAATTTACATTGATCATATCAATAAATTTTTATTAATATTATCAATAAATTTTTATTGATCTTAATAAATTTAAAATAAGCTGAAAGCCATCAAAATCATATTAAAACAACATATTATGTAATCTCATTACACATAGGGCTTATTTTGGCACCACCATAAGCAATCACTGATAAATCAAAATTGATATATGAATTTACTCCATGTATTAATCTGATTAAGATAATGCTAGAATCATATATCATACTATTAAACACTTTAATGGCAATATCTCATTCTGATTCTCAATTATACTAATGAATTCTTTTAGGTTTCAGATTCAATCAATTAATATCATAACATAACCTATTAACTATATCATTCACACAAACCATAATATCACATATATTCAAAAATGTAAATCATGACAGAATCATATTCATCACATACATACGATCAATGACATTATCAGTTTTTATGAAAACACAACCTCCTTTTGATACCAATGTTGGGATTTTAGGCAAAATATCCAATCTAATTGGAATATAAACGTAGTAGAATTTATATTTTTTATCCCTTAACCCACCAAGGATCACATACATTTCATAAAAGTACGAAGGTGTTGCCTTCAAAATGTGCATCTTGGTTTATTCAGATCTTCAAATGTACTGTCTTTCTGAAAAATGACTACCCTTTACAAGTATCCAGACATGAACAAATAATGAGCGATCTTGTTGAGTGCTAGTTCAGATTCATCTTTTCAAAATGAAAGGGTTTCTTTCTATTTTATAAAAGATGACTACTTAGATCAAATATGTCTCACATATATATATGCAAGTCTGCTAGGATTTTAGTCATAAATGAATTTAATTATATATTTAAAACTCTTTTAAATAATAAAAACATAAATTCAAATCCTTAAAAATCTCATTTAAATGAATTTATTCATTAAAACTCAAGGTCAACATAATAATTTAATTATTTATTTAAATCACGAATTTAAACTTTCTCAAAATTAAATTTGAATTTAAATAATAACTAATTATTATTTGTAATTTAAAATAATCTCATTATTTTAAATTACTACAGAGAGTAAAAAATCATAACCATTAATAATCATTCTTAATGTGCGACACTATAGGTTCAATTAACATTGGCAATATGCCTAAATCATATTTTGATCCTACAAGTCATAAGTGGTCTCTAGCAAGACATTATAACTACAAAAGTTAAATGAAAAGCTCATGATCCAAGACAATCTTAATATAGTTAATGACATAATCCTTTTGTATTATAATATCTTGAACTATAGTGATCTTAGGTCAAAAGATTTAATAAATGACTATTAGAAATTAACTTATGACTTTGATCCATATATTAATCTTAAGATGGGTTTATCCAATATATGTTTTCAACAAATAGATATAATTTGATTTGTATCTCATACACATATTCATCCCATGAATATCAATCAAACTTGATACTAATCTTAATTCATTATTATTCTCATAACAATAACTGATTAGAGATGTTTAGAATAATTAATAATATTATTCAAGGATATTATATATAATAAATATGCTAATAATAATAATAATTAATTCTCATTGATAGTTAATATATCATGTCCATATAATAGGCCTAGATCACTGTTACTAACACTTTTAAGTATGGTTCAAATAAAACTGTAATGAATAGTGGTATTTGCATCAATTGGTCTAACTATACCACACATACTACTAATTTTTATGGTTGACTAATTGAAATTCTATATGTGGAGTATCCTACTTTACCAATTAAAAGGACTATTCTATTTAAGCATGAATGATTTGATCCTATTTCAAATATGGGTATCAGCATTCATAATCATTATAACATTATTGTTGTGTACCATAATAAATTATATCATAAGTACAAACCATTTATTCTTATGGTACAGGCCGAACAAGTGTGTTATATCACTTATCTAACCACAAAAAGAAATTCATGTCACAAGTGGGAAATATATAAAATAAAACCTAGATCAGTTGTTAAAGTTGATGAAGAAAATATTATGGTTATTCCATGTGCATCAGCATTTGAGAATAATGTGAAACTTTATTCAATCATTCGTGGGATAGATGATGGCCCTCAAACTTTACTTGGTGAAGGTATAAATTAAATTATTTGGACATTGATGATGACAATGTTGAAAAAGATAATGAGGAATAATTAAATACAGAATCAGATGACAATGAGTATGTAGATAGAGATAATTTCTTAGAAATTTTTGATGATGACTATAAATTCATTACCTGCCTTATTATTTTCTCATTATTATTTTGTAATCATTAAAAAGTGGATGTTAAATTAAAATATTTAAATTGTTTTTTTATGTCAGTGTGTTTATCATTATATTTTGTTATTATGACATTTTCATAATATGTTTTTATTATTTTTATATATTTCAATGTTTATATAACTTGAATTAGGTATAAGAGATACCATTCAAGTGACTGAGGATCTCAATGTGTGAAGAGAGACAAAAGAAGTCAAATGGTTTATGGAGGAGAAAATCTACATATATTTAGTGATGAAAATACTACAAATATCTTTATACATTCGCTTACACGTATGAAGGACACTTTGGCATCACTTCATCATGACATAAAAAAATTTACTACCATGTATATTCCATCTTCATCTCATTTTTTACTAGAAGATACCGATAGTTTTATTCTACCTATCTTAGAAGGTCCATGCATTGGTACTGCAGCAGCGGCACCAATAGGATATTCATAATTTTTTATTTGCATGCCAAGTTATGAAAAAATCTTCATTCGGCCTATAATTGATAATAAACAGTGTGTAGCTTTTTTAAATTTACTATATGCATATATTATCATTTTTTATTTTTTTCATTTCAATTAAATATTAAATAATATGTGAATGAAATTATAAATATATTACAATTTTTGAATTTTGGTAATTTATAATAATAACAACGTATCATATTGCTACTTATTAAAAATTATCATTTATAATAAAAATAATTTTTTTGTTTACAAGTTTTGGATAATAAATATAAATGAAATAAATTTTAACATAGTAGCAGCAAAAAATATGTATTTTGTTTATTTGTATATGTATATAAAATTTAAAATTGCTCACGGGTTTATTCTTTATGCTTCTCATACAATTTAGAATATATTTAAGGAGAAACTAGTTGTGGAGGGTATAAAGTGGAGCAACATGCCCCCAATTATGAAAAAAATTTATTAGTAAAAATTTAAGGTACATTTTTCCTGCATTTAATTATTTTTCAATTTGGCATAATATGATTTACTATTAAAATAAATGCATTGCAATATATTTTTAATTTATTTGGTGTGTGCAGATAAAATACAAATGGAATAACAATTTAGTAGTATCGGTGAAGAATACTTAGAAGAAACATGTGATAATGTGAGATACAATGATAATCTTGGCAAAACAAGTAAAAAGTATGGTAAATATGCAAAGCCTAATAGTATCCTTCTTAGTGTTTGGATAAAGTGGTGAGAATATTGAAATAGTTAGGAGTTCAATGTTATGTCCTAGGTGGCCTCACATAATCGTCAATCAAAAAAAGCAAGTGAATGATTAGGACCTTCAAAACATATTGGAGGTTCAGAGGTAACCTACCAACATTTTGTAGATTTGGTATAATTATTATTTTTTTGTTATTATTTAAATTTTTAGAATCCAAAAGATAATATTTGTGTCATATTGAATGATGTACCTTAATAGTAACTAATATTTATTTTCAGGAGGCTGAGTTGGGATGTCCACCGATACTGTTTGAAATATTCAAGTAAATGCACAAGAAAAAAGATGGATAATTTATGGACAAGTGCTTAAATGGAATAAATGTGGGTTTCTCATTTTGTACTTGTAGTTTTATTTGACAATTACAAATAATAAAAAAAATTTAAAAATTGATTATTTTGTATTAACTGTAAATAAAATGTAAACGCAAATATATTTTTTTACCATAACTAATAATTTATTATTTATGAATTCACTTTATTACTAACCTCATTTTTAAAATATTTTATAGTAGCAAGAGAATAATTTCTTGTGTTGGTATAAAATTTATTTTAATATAGTAATATATGAGTTATGTTGTATCTTAACAATTATAAAAAGCTATTAAAAATATTATTGCAATTGCTTCACAATTAACAGGTCCTTAGAGGTGCACAAGATTAATGTAGCACATATTTACCTTTAGCCTGTTAGAGTAGAGCCAAAAAAATAGTGAGTATATATGGTTTTGGTACCCATGCATCCATATTTTATCTAGGTTCTATTTGGAGTTCTTCATCATCATCTTCTAATTATAATATGTTTAATGAGAGGTTATGCGAGGAGATGCAAGATATTCAGGATATATTATAAAGGAAAATAAGGAGATGCAACAAAAGAATGAAAAGATGTAAAAGAAAATTAAAGAATTGAAAAAAAGAGAGGCTGAAAGATTGAAAAGAGATGAGGAAAGAATGAAATGAGAGGAAGAAATGCAATAGAAGATTTTGAAGATGGAGAAATTAATGTGCAGAGGCATCATCTATTTTTCATCATTCTGAAGAGGATCCATCCAGATCTCTGAAGGATATTACTCACCAGGAGGACTCATAGTTATTTGTGATATGTTATTAAATTTTTGCAATGTATGTTTCTTATCCAAAATAATGGTTTCTTTGTTAATTGTTTTTTTTAATTACGTTATAAATTATTTTTTCAAATTTATGAATATTTATGTTGTTATCTAATATTTTATTCTATGATTGATGTTATGTGAATGTCATATGATGAATAATATGTGGATATTCTTATATGGTTGCAGATCATATAGTTTATGTATATAATTATATATTGTATACAACATACAGAAACTACACAAATAGAAATTGTTCCTATTGCAAATAATAGAAATGCTCTATTCTGTTTCTAAATCCATTTCTAAATACAAATGGAGTCTTGTGTTTTTTTGATGCACCATCGCTTATTTAGAAATGGATTAAATGTTTCTGATTTTTACTTCTTAAAATTAGCAATGAAATCTAAGAATGTTTCTGATTTTTACTTCTTAAAATTAGCAATGAAATCTAAGATTCATTTTCAAACGCTAAATTTAGCGACATATTTTTCTCGTTGCAATTTATAGAAATGTCATTTTATTATTCATTTCTAAAATTTAGAGAGAAAGATTATAGAAATGGAACTAATCCATTTCTAAATCTATCGCTATTCAACATAGCAATGTAATTAGAAATGGAATAGGGCATATATATATATAAAATAATAATAAAATAGTTAAAAATATATTAATAGATATTCATTTTAACTACACATATATCAATATCATTTTATTAAGGTTATATAATTATAAATAAATACATGCACACACAAACAAAAACACACACACACATATATATTATATGAACATCATTCATGGGCGGAGTGAACATTATTTTCAAAAATTATTTTTTTATATAATTTAGGATATTTTTGGATTTACATGTAAAGTAGAATCAAAATATAAATGTTCTTAATTTTGGGATCCTTTTTCTTAAAATCATAGAAAATTTTAAACTCTGTAAAACTATTTTGGTTTTAGGATCCCTAAAGCAAAAGATTTCCCAAAAATAAAATCTTAAATTGAAAAGAAAAATTTAAAAAACAAATTGACTAATTAAATAACTTTCTGACATTTATATTTTCAATAAATACATTCTCAATTACCAATGATATATTTAAAAAAAATATCATTGAAGTTGTTCGATCTTAAAAATTAAAAAAAAATGTAAACAATTCCCAAAATTAAAATAGGGATATTTATGTATTGGTGCACCAAAAACAAGATATTTATATTTTGGTGCAACATACTTTTCATGATTAATAAAAAAGTGTACCAAATTCTAAAAAGATATAGTTTTGGTGTACTAGAATTTATTAACCTTATTTTGCCCTTCGAAATTTGGAAAAACAAACTAAAATTTGATTTAATTAATTTGAAAACTATTGGAAACCAAGGAACTATTTAATGACGTAGAAGGGGACAAGGTGGTATTTAAATTCATATTTTTTACTTTCCAAAATCATAACAAACTACTATGTCACAAGGTTGTTATCACATGAGAAACAAAATAAAATATTTATATATAAATACAAAATAAATGGAAACACACATATAAGTATACATAGATATATGTAATATAAGTTGACAAAATACACACACACACACACACATAATTATACATAACTATATAAATATATTTGTATGTGTGTGTGTAAGTTTAAATCTATATATCACTAAATAAAATAAAATTAGAAATAGCCAAATCTGTCTCTAATTCCGTAGCAAAGTTGAATTAGCGACCCTGATAGAAACCGAAAGTTTCCATTTCTAAATTTCAGAAGCAAAAAATGGCCATGAGTTTCTAAAATATGCAATATAAAATTTTCATTTCTAATTTTAGCAATAGAAATGGGATCTCAGATTCCATTTTTATTTCGATACTAAAAAAGTGACCGAGAAAAATAGAAACACAAAATCCATTTCTAAATTAGAAATGGATTTTGAAACACAAATTCTCATTTAAATTTTCTACAATACGAACATATCCCATTTGTTATAGTTTTTGTATGTTGTAAACAAAATTCATATACATACAGAAACTATATATCCTACAATCCTGTAAGTACATGCATATATTATTCTTCCAATGATAATAACATAACATCAAATATAGAGTAACACATCAAATAACAAATATTAAAGTCCATCAATTACAATACACATTAATAACTTCAAAAAACAATAACACAAAAACCAAAAGTTCACCACCAAAATTTTCTTTTCAAAAAAGTAATAACACAATCACAAATAACTACAATTCATTGTCAAGATGAGTAATATCCTCTAGAGATTTGGATGAATCTTTTTTAAAATGATGAAAAAGATATGAGTAACACCCTCCTCGCTTTTCATTATTTATTCCTATCTTTTTTTTTTCATTTGTTCAATTTGTTTTTGTTGTATCTCCTAATTTTTTCCTTGCAAAGTATCTTTAATTTCTCACATCTTTTCATACAACCTCTCATCAAACAAATTATTGTAATTGAAAGATGATGATGATGAACTTTTGGCTCAACTTCAACACTGAAGGTAAATTGTACAACATCAATTTCTGGTGCCTTTCTAGAATGATCTTTAAATTATGAAACAATGGCAATAATATGCTCCACAATTTTCAATAATTTTTACAATATAACATAACTCATCATTACTATATTCAGATAAAATATATACCAACACATGAAACTATTATCACCCTATTTAAAAATAATATAAAAATGAAGTTTGTCATTACATTTAATGAGTCAATATATAATAACTAATGAGGTAAGGTAAAAAAATACTTAAGTTTGTATATTAATTATAGTTAATGCCAAAAATTCAAAAAATTCCATAGATGATACATATTATTTATCAAAGTTCTCCAAATCATCAAAAATCATTAAATCAATACATATTAGCTTAATTTTTATGTATATTTCATCATTATAAACTACTAAAATTTATAAGAATATTCAGTTAATTGAATACCAAATAAATCTCAAAATAAAATAATTGTTCATCCCTGAGCAATAACTTCTCCATCCAAAAATAAACATGTATTTTATAATGAATTGCTAT
Organism: Sapria himalayana; assembly: GCA_029783825.1. NCBI lineage: Eukaryota > Viridiplantae > Streptophyta > Magnoliopsida > Malpighiales > Rafflesiaceae > Sapria > Sapria himalayana. Next base: position 1,903,011 of record JAREIK010006106.1, on the reverse strand, counting down.
GACTAGGTTTGAGTGTCATATGATTTATTATTAACGAAGCAACTTCTAGCAGATATATTTATAGTCACGGTAGGGTTTCAATTTTATGACTATATTTATAGGTCATTAGATGTGTGTATTTGTTTATGTGGTAGATATAGATATTCATTACATCACACATATAGAAAAAAAAGTTTCGAGTTACCTTCCAACAAACACTATGTTTAACATCCATAGCTGGACCTTCAAAACATCCTCCTATTTATCAGAAATCTCTACTATCCAAGTGAGCTTTTTAATATACTGTCCTACTTTATTCTTCCTTATACTTTAGGTATCATTTTTTGATGATGGAGAAACTATTATCCATATTCTCTCATTTATGCTATTATGTTTTATATTTCTTTCTATATATATTACTGCATACTCTATCTGTATTTTTATATTACAAAAAATCTTAAATTTTTCAATTGCACATGGTTAAACTCATAGACTAACTTTAATTCAGCCATCAAAGCTTTATAATCCACCTCATCTTTCTCTTGAATAGTTAAGTTCATATATTCGAGTTGCTCAAAAATTTCAATTTTCATGATTTGCCTACTAGTAATAAAGATTGTGTCTTTTATTTCATCTTTACCTTAGATAGTTGAAACCATGTCATCTATTTCCAGTTTCAACTATAACTAGTTCCACCTTCACCATAGAGATTGAAAATGAAACACTTTCTTCAAACATAAACTAATATTTGATTTCTTCTTTCCTATCACTCACTCACACACACTCTCTCTCTATTATCTAAATATTTCTTCTTCACAAACATTGACACTCCTTAAGTCACCCAACAATTTCTCAAGTTTAGCCATCTAATAGATTGCTAAAATAGTTGAGTTTTAATATGTTATCTTCTCATGGCTTCTATATATCTAAATTCCAAAACTTTCTTTCTGTTGATGATTGAGTTGATAATGGTCTTTATATGGTTTGAAAGAAGTCACTTCATTGAGAATCATAAGGTTCATCATTATTGTAGTTTGAAATATTCTCACAAATTAGTATATTTTTTTTTCAGAATGCCTTTCGTATGCTTCATTATATTGTCATATTTCTTTAATAGAACATGCATGGAAGCCTTGGTAAGAGTGGCTAGACATTCAAATTTTTTATAAGGGTGGCTAGAAAGAGAAAAAAAAATGATAAAATAAAAAAATACATGCAAATCCAAGTCGTAACTATCGTAGTTCAAACAAGATAACACAGCTTAATAGTTTAATCTAAGAATATCTATCAAAACTAATGTTATCTAAATTACTAAAAATTAATTATTCTTTTACAATAATAATTATGTTAATTCAAGTTTACTAAATAAACTAAATAATTCCCAACAATACTGCCAAAAACTTATTGTGACTATAATGGAGAGTCACATCATTAGATTGTACAATTTCGTATGCAATGACTAAATCAACTAGTTATAAATGTATATTAATTATTATGAGTATGACACTTATGAAGTCAAAAGTACAGATACTTTTAAATATTAGTTTATATTACATATCCTCAAGGGACTAGTTCTTGATTGAGATGAAACTAAATAGAATGTTTTCTTAATGGGTACTTGGTTACTATAATGAAAAATTAATATCACATTCATTAAAATTTTGTGTGCTAAGTATGAATGTGACTCCATATTAATAATACAACTATTGAGAATGTATTGCATAATAGAAATATTGTGCTAATAAATTGGTAGAATCATGACATAATAGAATTTTCATTGACCATTTAGGTAGAATTTTGGCCAAGAGTGGACATAAAAACTATTAATAACTTATGAATCTACCTCTCATACTAAATACCTCAAAAAACATATTTATTTCATTATTATTCATCAAAGTTTTCCAAAATATCAAAAATCATGAAATTAATACTTATGAACCTTATTTCCACATCTACACATTATTATCAATCACCAAAATACATAAGAATATTCAATAAATTGAATACCAAATAGTAGTAACCAAGTATAGTACTAGTACTAAAAGTCACAACCACTTCTTGGTTTCATGACTTTATTTTTATCAAGTTTTTGTAATCTTATGTTAAGAACTATGGATTTTCCCCAATGCCATAATTTTTGTGCTGCAAAATATTATCAAGCAAAAGCTACTCTGGCCAAAACTATAACAATTATCTAGTATCATGAATTTTTAATAGAATTTATATAGAGGGCATTACTCAATAATAACCACTTCTGAAGACTACTATTCTTGCCTTCAAAAGAAGACAAAGCCATGAATTTTATATATAAACTAATTTCCAATATTACTGTCATTCCTAGTGTCACAACCATGTGATATACGAAAAAGACTAATGCCAAAATTCATAATCATTCCTAGTGTCATAATCCATATAATTCACAAGGGAGATCAATCTTAATACCATAACCATTTACAATACTATAATCATATGATGTATAAGATAGGTGATTCTCAATATTATGTTATGACCAATGCCAAATCCATAATTATATCCTATATCATGACTTTGTGTTATAAAGACAAGATATAAGTTATGGACACTTTCTAATATTATGATTTTGTGTTACATATAAATTAGAAAGCATTCCAAAGTCACTGTAAATTTCTAGATTCATGACCTCAATCTCAAGAGACCAATGCCAAAGTTATGATATCTTCCAAAAAGTCATAACTTTCTACTTAGAAAAATATCAAAATTGTAGAGTATAAAAGATGAAAGAAAAAAATTCAAGAGGTTGTTTTTTCTTCTTCATAAACCAAGCAAAAAAGAAGCATAACAAAAAGTCTTAGTGGTGTATTTTCACACTCACTGGAAGATTCACGAGCAAGCAAGGGATACAAGATATAAACTTAACTCTCAAACCCCTCTCTATAAAATAAATTTTGAAAAATTAAGAATAGCATTGAATTAGGGTTTTTATCCTAGACTTTTGGGAGGAATATCATTGAGAATTTGAGATTTATGAAACTTTTTCTCTTGTACCTCATGATTCTTTCCCTAATTTTAGGTTAAATTGAGATTTAAGATTTGTGTAATTATGTTTATGTGTTGTATGAATATCTGATTAAATTTTATATTTGATTTATGTTGTGGAATAAAAATTGATAGATATGGTGATTAAAATAAAGTAAAAACCCTTCTAACCATAATGCATGAAATAAATATATAACATTAAACTTAAAATTGAAATATATTAATCACTATGAGTATGCATATAAAATTAAAAGCATAAATGATATTACATGTTACTCCATTATACATGTCTTAGATAACTAGTTCTCGATTGATGTAGATATTTAATAGAACATTCTTCTAAGGGATAAATTTTTAGTTAGTGAATCACATCATCACTATGGAAAATAATGACATATAATTGGTATGTCATGCACAAGTGTATATGACCCACAAGGTGGTGACAACACTTTGAATTACATTCTCTCATATGATTCTCACTGATGAGATTTGAGGGAAAGATATATTAATTATGCAAGTTTGTTGTTTACGAAGCTGAAAGTGAAAATACTTAATAATTATATTAGTTTGACAGATATGATTGGATAATAACAATGTACATATGAATCAACAATCAATGAAAGTTGAAGAGTTGCCTAAAAGGTAAGAACTTATAAATGAAGCCCAAGTAGATATGATTTGTTACCTTAGTGGTAAAGTAGCTATAAAAGGACTATCAGTGGGATGATGTAGCATATAATTTGTTTTGTAATATGTTTCCTTAACCTTATTTTATTTCTCTATTTTATTTATATGTGCATGTACTAATATGTTGAGCGATTGGATATATGACATTGAGACAATAATGATGGTCTCGTTGCCTAGTCAATGGGCCGAAAGAATATTTAGAGCTTGACCCAGTTCATTCTAAAGATCCAACTTATTTCTATTTTATATAGAACCTTAATTCTTATATATATATATATATATGTTGTATCCATAATCACAAATGTGTGTTATGTTCTTTGTCTCACTAAAATATTTTGGGTTAATAAATTTGCAAGTATTATACATTTTTTTTGGTTGACATAGCTAGTCATATTGAATGACTAGCGAATCATGTTAAAATCAATGTTTATTGTGGTTGTAATTATGTTCTTCTTGTTCCTTAAGATATTATGCTATGTTCTGCATAATCCATTGATATTATATTTATCATATTCACTATATATATATATATATACAAAATTCTAATAATCATTATCAAAGGGTTTGGTTATGTTATAATTTCTATTATGTCGACAATTTTCTAGTTCTACTGCTAGTATTGTTATTCTGATTTTGTAATCTATGAATTTTGTTAAAATATCTGAAATATTGAACATTACTATTGAGAAATTCAATGGCATGAATTGTTATAATATGTATCAAATAAATATGTAGGCACATATGATAGAACCCTATAGTCGATGGTTGTAGTGTTGTTGATACTGCTATTGGGATAACAGAGGCTGAGGCACGAAGGCATGAAAAGAAGGCCCACTCTATGATTCTCCTAAGCCTTGCTAATGAGGTGATAACAAAAGGTAGTAGATGATGAGACTTTTGTAGGTTTGTGGTTCAAGCTGGAGTTATTATATATGATAAAGTGACTTACAAATAAGCTTTTATTAAAAAGAAGACTTTTTACATTGAGGATGTTGGAAGGGACTCCATTAAAGAAGCACTTAGATGATTTGAACAGCATCCTCATGGACATGAAGCATGTAGATGCAAAGGAGGCCTCAGGACATGTTGCACTTCTACTATTGGTCTTGCTTCCAGCTTCATATGAAAAATTTGAAGAATTATTGATTGTGGGGAAGGATTATACTACTTTGGAAGATGTTTGGTCTGCTCTACACTCTAGAAAGATTAGGCATAAGGTAGCTGTTGAATGGCTTGAGCAGCATGCTATTGGATTGGTGGTAATGAAAAGGAGGCCTCAGGGTGCTTCATTCAAAAAAATAGAGAATACATTTTAGAAAAGATCTAAGAAGGGTGACACCAATCACAACTACAAATAAAAAGGACACTAGAAAAATGAATGCTCAAGGAAGAAGATAAGACTTGATCAGTCTGTTCAACCTATTCCCCCACCTGCTACTACTATAGCATGTGAAGTCATGGAAAAGATGACCTCGTGCTGGTCACCTCTGCTACTATTACAAAGTCCAACTCCAAGACCCTAGATAGTGGTGCATTCTTTCACATCAGTATACATTTGGAATGGTTTAGTAGATATGATTTAAAGGAAGATTATCATGTTGCTACAAGCAATAGCCAACCATGTAAAGTTGTTAGAGCTAGCATAGTCAGCTTGAGGACATATGATGATCAGATCATTTCCCTATCAGAAGTAAGGCATATTCTAGAGATGACTATGAATCTGATCTCCTCAGCATTCTAGATGATCATGGATGTACCTTTAGTGGTAGTGAAGGAATATTGAATATTAACCAAGGAGATATTATAGTGAAGGGGTAGAAGAGTGGAATGATATACACAATAATGAGTTCCATAGTGATATGGGCTATTGTTGTCACATCCAGAGTGTCTGTATTTGAAGCTAAAGTTGATCTTACTAGATCATGACACACGCGGATCACTCATATGTCTAAGAAAGGGATAAAAATCTTTTTTGATCTTGACCTTCTTGTTGGTCATAAAATATGTAATCTAAATTTATGTTATCATCATTTTTTCAATAAAAATATAAAACTAAGTTTGGTAAAGATATACACTACACAAAAGGCACTTTGGATTATATCCATGCTAACTATTGGGGCTCTTCAAGGGTCCTATCTATTAGTGGTGTCCAATGCTATTTATATCTAGTTGATGACTACTCCAAGATGTCATTAGTATTCATGATAAAACATAAATCTAAAATTTTGGAAAATTAAGGTAGTGGGTTTAGCTTAGTAGAAAACCAAACACTTAAGAAGGTTAAACTACTATGAATAGACAATGGTCTAGAATTATATTTATCTGAATTTGAAGAATTCTTCAAAGAAAAAGGTATAGCTAGATATAAAATAGTTAAGGATACTCCTCAACAAAATGGTATTACTAAAAGAATAAATCAAGCTCTTTTGGAGAGAACTATGTGTATGCTCTTTCAATTAGGCTTAGGCAAAAAGTTGTTGGTTGAAGTTGTTAATATAACTTGTCATCTGATAAATAGATCATCATATAGTTGAATTGATTTCAAAATTTCATTTGAGATATGGTCTAGTAACCTTTAGATTATTTTAGTCTCAAAGTATTCGACCATATTGCCTATTATCATGCAAATGATGGTACGCTTGAACCATGAGCAAGAAAAAAATATTTATAAGATATTGTAATGGAATCAAAGGATTCTCTATTTGGTCACCATATGAAATGAGAGTGATCATCTCTAAGAATGTTACCTTTGATGAAAGTATCATCATAAAAAAAGTAACTAGTCCTATCCAATCATCTAAAGTTTCTCAATCTAAACTTAAGGTGAAGTTAAAATCTGATTTTGTAGCTCTAAGAAGGAGGTTTGAATTTATCACTTGACAATCAATAGCTGATCATGAATATGAGCCTATTTCTGAACCTAATCCTAAACTTGTACTTGAAGTGTTTGTACCCTATAGTATTGCAAGGAATAGACATGGGAGGATAAATACAGGTCCACTAATTTTCATCTTTGTTGAATTTCTAAAGTTTTCCCAAAAGAAATGATATTCTTAAATCATTCTCATTTAGGGATGCTATTAAATATCCTGAATCCGAATCCTAGTTAGTTTCCATGAATAAAGAGATTGAATTACTTCATAAGAATGGTACCTAAGTTGTTGTACTTAAACCAAAAGAAAGAATGATAGTTTCTTACAAATGGATTATGAAGAAGAAAGAAGAAACCTTAGTTGTTGGTGTTGTAAAATTTAAGGTACGCCTATTTGCAAGAGGGTTCAATCAGAAAGTGGGTGTTGATTATAGTGAAATATTTTTTTTAATAGTTAGACATACCTCAATCAAGGTGCTTCTAATACTAGTAGCACATTAGGATCTTGATCTTGAACAACTAGATGTCAAAACTACTTTCTTTCATGGAGATCTAGATGAAAAAATTTACATGAGTCACATGAAGGTTTTGAGGTATCAAGTAAGGAAACTCTGGTGTGAAAACATCTAATCCCTCTATGGACTTAAATAGTCTCCTCATCTATGGTATAAGAAATTTGACTATTTCATGACTAGTTATGAATACTGTTGGTGTGACCATGACTACTATGTTTATTTTAGAAGGCTATAGGATAAGTCATATATTTACTTACTATTGTATGTAGATGATATGCTTATCATTGCTAGAAATAAATCTAATATTCAGGAACTAAATAATCTTTTCAATTCAAAAAATTCTATATAGATTTGGAATGACTTTGTCCATGCCTTATGCTTCCAACTTCCATCTATCATTGGAGTTATGTCCTCAATCTAAACTTGATAAGGAACAAATGTCTAAGGTTCCTTATTCTAGCACTACTGGAAGCTTCATGTATCTCATGGTGTGCACCTAATCTGAAATTGCTCATATAATGAGTGTAGTGAGTAGGTTTATGATAAACCATGGTCAAGAGTACTAGAAAGTTATAAAAAAGATACTTAGGTACCTCAAAGGGACATTCGATTTAGGTCTAATATATGGTAATGAATCTAAATTTATGCTAGCTAGATATTCTAATTCTAACTGATGTAGGAGGTGATAATAGAAGGTCTATGATTAGCTATGTCTTCACTATATGTGGCTCTGTAGTTAGTTGGAAAGCCATTCATCAATCTTCTATCACTCTATCCTCTACTAACGAAGAGTATATGGCCCCAACTGAAGCTATGAAGGAAGATATTGGATGAATGGTTTTCTCAAGGAACTTGGTCTTTACCAGAAGGTTGTAATAGTTTGCTCAAGGAACTTACCATTGGACAATAATGAGGGTCCCACAACCTAGTTAGTGTGCTGGGAGAATTTTTGTAGCATGATCCAATTCACTCTAAAGATTTGACTCATTTCTAATTTATGTAGAACCTTAATTTTTCTATATATATAATTGATATTAATATATCGATTATATATATATATATATATATATATATTATGCACTTTTCTAGTATACATAATTAGTCATATTGAACGGCTAGTGAACCACATTCAAAATGATATTTATTATGATTGTGATTATGTTTTTTTTTATTTTTTGTGATGTGTTATGTTCTACTCAATCCATTGATGTTGCATTCAGCATAATCACTATATATACATAGATACAAAAGTCTAACAAATGGGCTCAATGGTGATAATCACCCTATATGTTGTTAGAGAAAAGGGTCATTCTACAATAATATAGCCTTTATTTTGTATCCTAATTTAATATAAATTAAAATTTTTGAATATACATCATACAAATCAAGCGGATAAACTCTAAGATCAATGAGTCATACCAAAATCCCTAAATATATCTTCTATTAGAAGTATGCTGTCTTATTGTTAATTATTAAACTACTGATATAACCATTGTGTGAATGATATCTAAATGAATGTCATTTTTACTACTTATATTATTTATATACTTGTAGATATTTGTTGATGATATACCCTCACTAATAAGCTTTTGGTACACTATATAACAAATAAAAATTAGGTTGTATAATAAAGTCACAACAATCACCTCTTTCACTAGTATAAGAATCCCAAACTGAACACGATGTAAGACAGGTTAGGAATCATATATGAAACATAGATCCTAATGTTTTCTATCATATGGAATGCTTATTATCATATGGAATGCTCACTTCGACAACATGATCTTCCAATTGTCTCATGAAAAATCTTTCCAATATCAAGCTAATTAGGAATCTTTGGTTGGTTTACATAATTGTGTGTGTTAACATGTTTTGTAACAAATAATTGTGGTTTTTAAATGTTATGAATATTGAAAAAAATATGTATTCGTTAGAATAGAGATTTAAGGTTTCACCATCCAATAGGTGTATGCATATTAGCTATGGTGAATGATTACAAATAAAATATGGGAAACAAGCATAAGGTTAGCATCGATAAGAAGTGATTACCCTTCAATTTAAGCCTAGTGAGATGGATCTATATGTGAAAACCTAGATTTATGTAAGTTTAACTGATGTGAGTATGATACTTATGAAGCCAAAAATACAAATATGATTATGAATACTACATTATGTTTCTCCTTAAATGACCAACCCTCAAATGATGGGTGGTTCTTTTGAATATCTAACTTAGGGTTTTATAATTCTTGGGAGTTGAGTACTGGCTATCTCAGTTGATGATAGGTGAGTCATGTGCACATGCAAAGAGACTTGTTTTATAAGGGTGGTGACAACCTTGCAATTATTTTTTTCTCATACAACTTTTGTGGGTGGAATTACTAGGAATACATTTTAATTGATGTGAGAATGACAATATTGAAGTTAAAAGCTCAAACATAATTATTAACACCTCATTGCATATCTTGATGTCAAAGAGGCCGGAGAATAGAGATGAATTGTTAATATAATTACTTAGGATTGTTCACATATTTCTTAAAATGTGTAAGAATGTGGGGGCCAAATGGCAAGTAGATGTGGATATTTGACATATGTGATAGATATACCAAAGACAACCATATGGGGACCATCCATGGTGTCGAAAACCTATAGATGACAACTCCAAATGATAAGAAGGTGTGAAAAATCCATATAGTTTTACCTTACATCCAATAAACTAATATAACATTGTCACAATATAACAAAGAGTTTCATCATACTTAAGAAAATAAACTAATTCTAGAGTTTAAGTATATATTTGAAATTTTAATATATCTTTTCAACCTAAGTAGTAGTTGATTATGATCAAACTATCATAATAATCAATGGATTTCTATTGAATATAAATCTCCATCCACCAAGTATTTGGTGATGTATTAAAATAATAAGTTTTTGACATTGTAAAAAATCATGATAATGGAAATTTTCCTTTGTTCATCCACATATTTCTTTAATACATTATTTTTTGGATGTCTACCCACAAAATACCCCAAAAAATAGTGTTATAATGTTTGATGCTTTGTTCTAGGTCATCATGTTCATAAAAAGTTTAATGAGTTGTTAATTGGAAATTATGATAGTTTTGTGGTGTTGATGAGAGACTTGTTACCTGAAAACAAACTACTCCAAGAAGCTTTTGATTTCTAGAAATTTTTTTTTATTTTGGTGGAGGATCCTTTTCTAGATATAAACCTCCATTCAAATTTTGATCAGCATCCACATTTACTTTATTATATGATTTGAAATGTGAAGGGTGAAAAAAAAACTGAAAAATAATCAAAAAAAAAACTTATAATAAACCATATTATATAAATCTTAGTAGATTCTACATTATGTTCCAAGCAGATTATTATCCTTTTGCGACAAATTTATGAAGGAGAACAACCTTTCACTTTTGAAAAGCTATGATAGATGCTTCAATGCCAGATGTGACATCTATCCTATTTAGGATTTCATTATTTTGAAAATCAAATTCCACCTTGACTAATTCCATAGGGAGATGAGTCTTCTCTTATGGTTCTTCTTCCAAGTAAGTCTAGGTTAGTTAGAGGTGAGCCTTGAACTTAAGATATCATATTTTGGTTTTAAATTTGTATTCCATTAGGTCTCATTAAGAACTCTATGTTTTTTTATGTAAAATAGTATGTTGAAGAAAGTTTCTAGAAAAATAGTAACTTGAAAATATATGGAGTTTATTCCCAAAAATAAATTAGGATATCCATAAAGAAATAAATTTTGACATAAGATTGAACAAAGAAGAAAAATTCCTAGGAAATCAAAATTAAAATTATAATAAACCTCTTTTATCTCTCCTATCTCTATCTCTCTCTTAGATGAATTATCATTAAAAGCACACAAATTATTCTCTCTCTCTCTCTCAGAAGTACTTTTGGAAATAAACTAATTTGAAATTTGAAGTTGGCTTGTGATTTTGTTTTCTTACCCTCTCACATACTTGTACATGTAATAAAAGGAAAGCGAATTTTATTATTTTATACTTTAAAATCATAGTTTGATTGCATTGGGTATTCTTGAATAATTTTCAATGATGTTCTTATTATTTTTTTCTAAGTGTTTATGTTCCTAGCATGTTGTGTGATTATATGCCAAGATTTGTGATAGTGTATTGTATTCATATTTAATTTTTGGCTATAAAATTTTGTAGGTAGTGTTGTATTCTATCATTTTTTTAGTCTAAATTTACATCAATTTGCTACTTTTGTTGCAATCTTGAAAGAAAAATATATTTTAAGTTCTATTACATAAAAATTTTGATATAATAATAAATTAGTTGTAGGTAAGTTTTCAAACTAATCAAAAATTTTTGAAAGGAATCAAATTAGTTCTTCATTTGAATCTCTACAAATGGATCCCAACAAATAGTATCAATAATTGGACATTTATTTGTGATATTTTGTTGGATAGTTGGTTGAGTTTTTTTTTTGTGATCATGAAATGTTAATTCATGATAGTAAAATTAAATTCATCCAACTATCTAAATTAGAAAAAAAAAGTTTGATCTTTTAATTATTAAAATTTTTAAGACATAGTTATAGGTATATCAAAGCCAAAGGAGGAGAGTGATGTATAATGATAGAAAGTGCACCTTGAGATTGTTACCACCATTAAAAGATGGGTTATATGTTGACAATCACATGTTCAATGAATTTGAAGTATTAGAAAATGTTTGATTAGGCAGTTCGATATGGGTTGTTAGATTTCTTACTTGTATGTTTGCTTCCTAAGTAGAGGTGTCAAACGGACGAGCTGGCTCGGCCTAGTTTTTTTAGGCCTAACCAGGTTGGTGTGCCGTGCGAGGCATAACATGGTTAGTTGGAGGTCAGGCCTGGTATGGGCCCGCAGCCTGAAATCCATATGGGTTCATGCTGGTTCGGCTTGGTTCGAGTTGCGCCAATACCCTAATTTTAAAAAAAATTAGGGTTCTGGCGTCGCGCCACTGCGCTGCCAGACCACCATGCCAAAACCACCTTGTCGGGGCTCATCGAGCCTTGCCCATCAGGTGTCCCCCCTTCATGACCATGCTCGGTGCATGGTCACGCATGTCATGCTCACGTGCCAGTCACTCGTGCCGTGCCTGGCACTGGCCCGGGCATGGCACTATAGTGTGCCAGGCCATGGATGGCCTGACTCGTTTGACACCTATACTTTCAAGTAATTAGGAAACCCTAGTGGTATCTATTAGTATGTCAGCTCTTGATGATGTCCTAAGCATGAATGTGGTTATGGACAACATGTTGAGTAAGGAAGAGATAAGAAAAAAAATTTATCTTTCCTATAGTCCTTATTTCATAGAGGCATGGTAGGAGCAATCATAGGCGCTGACAGCTAGAATGGAATGAGTCATCCTTCCAAGGGGAGATTGAAGAGAAGGAAAGTAACTATGTATTATCGTCACAATAAGGTGAGACACATTAAGATATATTTTTACTTGCCAACATAACTCATACATGAGTGCAAAAGATAAGAACTAGTTAAAGGTGTTTTTGTTCTTGTGATGATGCTAGATCCACTAGTTTAGTAGGACAAAAGGATTACTCTGATATTCACGAGGATATTGGTTAGTAGTGGTGGGACCTTTAGGATAATGTGCATTAGAAATATATGCTTTAGGATGAAGATATATTATCTGTTAGTGATGAGATATGTCCATCATGTTTCTGATATTATTCTAAACTTGATATTCATGAGGATATTATATGATACAAATTATACAAGTCACTTTACTAGTAGTCAGTGAAAACTAGTTAAAGGTTCTCCATGTGGAGATCAAGTAAATATTGTACATTGAGAGGACATCAATAAATTTTGGCATTAAAGATTGTTAATGTGAGTGAAAAGAACTGTCAAGTTCTAGGATGAAAGTAAATATTGCATATTGACCAAGAATTTTCTCTCGATAAGAGTTTGGACTATATGATTAAAAAAAAAGCAATAGAGTAACATGCTCTATTATATTCATGCTAATCTTTGAACCATGAAAATTAAAACACTCATAGGAACCCTAAGGTCCCTAATTTTTATTGATGGAAGGTATGGGCTACTACCATGAAGAAAAAAAATAAAGATTTTTAGGTATTTAGAAAGTTTCACACTAATGTTAAAAGAGAATTAGAAAAAATTAATCTACATATCCTCCAAGAACAAGTAAGAGTAAATAAGATAGTTTGAGCTATTGCATATTGCATGGATTTTGACCCAATAGGATTGCACCCAAGATATCATAATTGAATTACTTTATTTAAATGATGAAATGAACCATTCATGAGTAAGTTCAGCATCACAAGTTCCCATTCCCAAAAATTTTTGGGGAGCTATACATATTTTTATGGATCTAATCAATATGTATTATGTTATCATCTTGAAAGATGATATTCCAAAGTGAGTTTGAATTGAGTCAGAGAATGAATATATTATGAACGAGTCTTTAGTCATAAAACCTTACATATCCTATGAATGTGCATCTTTCTTAACTAAGGTCATGAAAAATTTGAATACATGTTTTGGGACTTAATAGTCAAGAAGATCATTCGAATCAGAGATATTATCTTTCTTGAAGACCGACAAATGGATGTAAGTGATCAAAGTCATGATCCAAAAGTTCTCATGGAAATATAAGTTCATATAGAATCAACACCGCTTCCTCTCAAAGATTAGTCAAATCAAGGAAAATAAAATAAATAGTTGAGTTGTGATTTTTAACAAATTGAAATTGAGTAAGTTCCATTCATTCCATATTTTATGTCTTAGCTTAAGCTAAGAAAATATCTTAGTCAATGTTAGTCTTTCATGAGATACTCTGAGTGAAATTATTTATTAATCATAGATGCTAGTTAGTCTGAGTCTTTTTTTAGGATGTCATATCTCATTAGAAGGAAGTGAAATGACTCTAGGTTTTATAGAGAAAGATGAAGCTCATGCATATTAATTAAATGGATGATCTAGTCTATTTACGAAAGGAGACTTGTGCATTAATGAATAAGTGAAATTTTAAGTTAAAACTTGGTGATGATGTCTCATGCCTAGATATAAGGCTTGATTAATTATGAAAAGGTTTTAGTCAAAAAAATGGTGTTGATTTAGAAAAGAAATTTTTTATCATGAAAATAATTTCAATTTGAGTTGTTATAAGACTAATTTGGTTGTTTGTGCTTAGAGATCAATTAACTTGATATTAAGATAATAATTATACAAGCTAAACATCATATGAATCTTTATATGGAGAATCCTGAAGGGTTCTAAGTCGAAGAAAATGAATGTTTTATTTGCAAACCAATAAAATTTTTATTGGATTAAGCAAGCCCTAAGATAATGATACCAGAAGTTTGACTCATTTATGAAGATTTATAATTTTTAGCATGTTTGTAGTGAGTGTTATATTTTCATCAGTCACCACTTTAATGATGATCTAATCATATAGCTAATTTTATGTTAATGATATGTTAATTATCAATCATAATAAAACTCAAATTGAGGAGCTAAAAGGAAAGTTAGCAAAAGACTTCACAATGAAATATTTATGTCTAATTAAACATATTTTTGAGATGTGTGTCATCTCAGATAGATCTTCTACAAGTATTTGATAATCTCAAAAGTATTATATAAAAAACATTTTTTTTAAGATTTCTTATACATAACACTAACCCAGTCGCAACTCCCTTAGCTAACTATCTTAAGCTGACATTGCTAAAAATTACGAGAATACCGACCAAATTATCGACCTAAAAATTTAGTCGGTAATTGTTGTCCAAATCATGACTATTTAGTGACCAAAAAAAAATATCGAAAAAAAAAATTTTCCGATCAAATTTCCAACCAAAGACCAACCATAATTACCGACCAAATATTTTTGGTCAAAAATCAGTTTGTAGAGTGGTTTTCCAATATATTACCGACCATTTAACGACCACAAATATATTACCATTAAAATTGGTCGGTACAATGATTTTTAAAATTATTTATAACTTAGTATTTACCGACCATATATATATAGGTCGGTAATTACTGACCAATTCACGGCCAATT
Source organism: Sapria himalayana (assembly GCA_029783825.1). Classification (NCBI taxonomy): domain Eukaryota; kingdom Viridiplantae; phylum Streptophyta; class Magnoliopsida; order Malpighiales; family Rafflesiaceae; genus Sapria; species Sapria himalayana. The sequence goes on along the minus strand of JAREIK010006106.1, from coordinate 1,887,864 downwards.
TAGAGATCCAATGAGGGTCAAAAAAAAAATACTTCCGACCAAATTTTCGATCAACTACTGACCATATATTCTCGACCAAAATTATTTGGTCGAGAATATAGTCTATAAATTAGGAGGGAATAAGTGAAAAACAATGCCGAAAGATTACCAATCATTTAATTATCAAAAATATATAACAATTAAAATTGGTCGGTAAAGTGGTTATCCAATATATTTATAACGTCGTAATTACCGACCAAACTTCCGACCAAATATTTAGGTCGGTAATGACTAACCATTTCACGACCAAATACCAACCATACCTACCGACCAAATGTTTTTGGTCGGAAATTGGTTTATAAATTAGAATGGAATTAGTGAATAGAAATTACCGACAAATTACCGATCATTTAACGACCAAAAATATATTACAATTAGAATTGATCGGTAAAGTGGAATTCCAAATACTTATAACTTTGTTCTTACAAACCTTTTACCGACCATAATTTTGGTCGGTAATACATAGTTTTAATTTTTTGATATAAAATTCATTTGCTAAGTCATTAACACATATATTCATTCGAAACTCCATCGATATTTGAAGCAGAGATGACTGCAAGCATAAATTTGATAAAATGTGTTCTCTTCTTTTGAATTCAAGTAAGTTTTTCTTTGTTCTTCTCCTTCAAAATACGTATACATATCTCCGTCTCTCTGAATTTTATATAGACAATTGGATTTTCATTTTTTCAATTTAATTGGGTATTAGGTTTTTTTATTTCTCCTCCGAATTTCTTCATTTTTGCTTCAATTTCATTTAAACTAACATGATTTTGACTCGATACAATTACTATAATTTTTTAGTTTAATCTTTGTTCTTCTACTATTTAGATTTTTAGAGTTTTATTGAGTTTGATTTTAATTACAGAATGTTTGCATCCGAATAATTTTAATGTTAATGGTTTATATTTATATAATCATATGATATTATGGATAAATGTCTATACTTATATATATATATATAATGATTAATGTTAAATCAAACTTTTATATAATATTAATCTTAAAAGTCTATACTTTATTATATAAATACAAAATAATTATATAATGTTTGATTTATCTGCTTCTGTAACTTTAGAAAAATTAATCTTAATGTTAATAGGTTATATTTTTGTTATACCCGAATAAATTATAAACATATAATAGTATATATAAACTTTTATACATTTATATAATCGTATAACATTATGTATAAATATATATACTTTAATATATATAAATGTATTACATTATAAATACACATTTATATGTTTATATAAACATATAATATTATATATAAATATTTATACATATTTATTAATGTTTATAAATATCTATACAACATTTACATAAAACTATCCATTTATATAATTTTTTATATAATAATTATGTAGCATTAAATGATTATATAATTTTGTAAATATTTATATTACATATTATTTTTTATATTAATATAGAATATTTATAATGTTTTTATAAATGAGATATATATACTATATATTATTTATAAAAGTGTTGCATATAAATATAATAATATTTAAGTAACATTTATAAAAATATTTTATTCACAAATATTATATAGATACACGTGTTTAATTATATAATCATATGCTATTTTATATAAAAGTATTTATAACTATATTTATAATAAAGTAAACTATATAACTATATATAATTATATTTTACTTAATGTATAACTATATAAATGTTATATTTAATTATATCTTTAACTACATACATATTTATAACTATATGTGTATAAATATATATAAATATTTTAATTTAACTAAATAAATATCTATATAATTAAATATAACTATATTTGTAACTATATATACATATATGTATTAATATAATTAAAGCAAAATATTTTTTTATAACATTGATATTTATGTATAAATACTTATAACTACTTGTATGAATATATCTATATATAACTATATGTTTAATTATATATAACTATTTATAACTATATATATTATATGTAAAATAATATATAACTATAAATAATTATATCTTAATATATGTATAACTTTAAAAGTTTTATGCATGATTATAATTAAATATTATATTTACAGCTTATATTTAATATATATTTGTATATAGTAGTATATAAAAAAGTATTTTACTATATCTATACCTATACATTACTATATGTATAAATATATAAAATTAAATGAACAAATATATAAACCTACATGTATAAATATATGTTTAACTATATGTGAAACTATATGTATAACCACTTGTAACTATATTTATAAATACATGTATAACAACATACAACAATATTTTAAAATATATGTGTATAACTATATATAAATATTTGTATAATTAAATAAATGACTATATAATTATATATAACTATATTTGTAATTATATATACAAATATGTATAAATATAATTAAATCAAAATATTTCTTTATAAAATTATTTATATTTATGAATAACTACTTATAACTACTTGTATGTATATATCTATATATAACTATATGTTTAATTATATATAACTATTTATAACTATATATATTATATGTAAAATAATATATAACTATAAATAATGTATCTTACTATGTGTATAACTTTAAAAGTTTTATGCATAATTATATTTAAATATTAAATTTATAGCTTATATTTAATATATATTTGTATATAGTGGTATATAAAAAAGTATTTTACTATCTCTATACATATACATTATTATATGTATAAATATATAGAATTAAATGAACAAATATATAAATCTACATGTATACATATATGTTTAACTATATGTGTAACTATATGTATAACCACATGTAACAATATTTGGATGATTCCGATGAAAATTAGTAGGCAGTGAGTTTTATGTTATTTTAATTATTAATCATTTTTATTTATTTTCATTGCCTTGTGTGTATTTAATAGATATGACACATGGATGAGGTAGAGGTAGCACGACGCAAGGTCGTACCAGTTATGGTATAGGCAGCACAGCCTCAGGTATGCCTGAAACTGGTAAAGGGTCATGGGTGGATGAGATGCCACAGCTGACATAGAAGGTTGTGAATGTACCGCAGCAGCAACATCTGTTGACTGATCCACATAATAGTCTTGAGATTTTGATGAATGATCAAAAGACATGGGAGGGAGAGCAGGGAGATGTTGGAGATTCATCCTCGAAGCACCCTACAAACGAGGCTCTCCCTATTGATCAGTTTGATCCGAAATTTGATAATCCATAAGATATAAAACTTAACAAATTATTTATCAATTTATTAATTTATTTCTTACTTGCTAATAAATTTTTTTACATGACGAACTTAGAGCCGTCTGATTATATTTCTAGGGTTCTGAAGACAATTTTAAGAAATTCCTTTAAACCTAATGGACATAATTGGAAGTCACTTACAAATAGAGACCAATTGATGATTTGGAGAGAATTTAAGGTAAATATTACAACCTAAAAATTTTTACATCATTTATTTATTCTTTTGTTTACTAATTAAAAATTATTTATTTATAATTGTCGTAAGGGTCGACACTACCAAAGGAGTCGGTCAAAAGAATGTTCTACAGACATGCTGCCAGTCAGTATAAAGACATCGTGTACGAGATCAAAGATAAATGGTTGAAAAAGAAAGAAAAAGATTCAAGTTACCCTGATCATGTTTTCAAGGAGTGGTATAACAGATGGAAAGATTCGGATTATAGAAAGAGATGTGATAACCAGAGCATCAATCATTGCTCGGAGTGGGCTACGGAGGGTAGTGGCATGTCTACACACACTTGTGGATATCGCTCTATTCATGAGCACGAACGAGTATCTGTATTATTTCTAATTTATACTTTTTATATTTATTACTTTATGAATTATGTTCAATTATGCCTAAATTTTATTTCTAATTAGGATTTTTTTTTCAATATAATTAACATATGTATTGTATGTAATTATAGAAACACAAGGATGGTAAGAAGCCCAGTGCTCATCCCTTATTCAGATACATGCACACTAAGGCTCATGATGATCAGACTTTCGTTGATCAAAGATCTCGTGCAGAATATGTAAGTTTAAATAAATAAAATTAATTTTTCTTTTTTTTTGTTTAAATAAATTGAAATACTTTTCGTACATTTTTATTTGGCAAGATATGAGAAAATGTTAAATGCTGCGACTCAAGCGTATTCCAAGTCTATTTCAGGTTCATGTGATGGTGCAACATGTAGTTCTCATTCATCGGCTCCACCAGTTGATACGAATCACATTTGGTATGCAGTTGTTGATGGCAAGGAAAAGATGCTAGTCTATGGAGTCGGTTCGTCGACATCATCATTCTACTCGCATAGACGACCAGAGTATAATGTTGAATTTTCAGGATCAGTTTCGAATTTGTTCTCAAAGATGGAGGAATTTTAGAACGCAATGCGAAATTCGATATAGTTTCAGTTGGCCGATACTGAGTGACGCATGATCGACTATGAGGATGATATGGATGAGTTACGTATGCATTTTGATTGGCTTACAAAGAAGTTTCAAGAAGGAGGACTGCAGTTCAACCCTGATGATCTAGCTCGAATTGTTCGGCGTAATACTCCAACTATAGCATCTACTTTATCATCTAGAGTAACCCCTGCAGCAACTGCATCATGACTAGAAGTAGTTGACAGCTCTACCCCAGTACCCGACATCTCACTGTGTGGACCAAATACGTCGCTGCATAATGATTATGAAACTAGGTTTGATGATTAAGTGTATTACACATTTTTTAATGCCTTAAACTTTGATTTTGGATTTCATTTTTTTATTTTCTCTTGATATATTTAATATATGTATGCAGTATATATAGTTGTTTGCTGGAGCTAATTGGATTTTTTTTGTTGTGTTATATGTAGATGTTTCCGTAGCAATTGCATCAAAATTGAAAGTTAATTGGATTTTTTTTGTTGTGTTATCTGTATATGTTTTCTACAGCAACTGCATCAAACTTAAAAAAAAATTGGTCAGTAATTACCGATGGAATTGCGACCAAAAACCGACCAAAATTTTTTAATATAAATGGTCGATAAAAGGTCACCAAATGGTCGGTAAAACTTTTGGAGATCAATTACCTACCAATAATTTTAAAAAATTTTGGTCGGGTTTTGGTTGTATTTTTAGGTTATTACCGACTATTTTATGACTATTTACCGACCTAATACTTTTGGTTGTAAAATGGTTGGAATACAGTTAAAAATTATTTGCCAGTAAATAATTTGTAAATTGTTGGTAATTAACGACCATTTCGAGACTATTTACCGACCTAATACTTTTGGTAGAAAAATGATCGAAATATCGTCAGATATTATTTGTCGGTAAATGGTCTGTAGTCGGTCAGCAATTAATACTATTTGGAGATCATTTACCGACCAACTACTTTTGGTCATAAAATGGTTAAAATTTAGTCTGTAATTACTTGTTGGTGAATGGTCTGTAAATGATCTTTAATTACAGACCATTTAAAGACCAATGTACCGACCTATATATTTTGGTCGGAAAATTATCAGAATATAGTCAATAATTGTTTGTTGATAGAGGCTTGGTAAATGGTCGGTAATTTACCGATCGACTGATTTTTTGTCGATAAAAAAATTACCAACAAGTAAAATTACGACCAAATATTTTCATCGGTAATTAGTCATTATTTGGTTTACCGACAAAAAATACCAAATTAGTAACCAACTAATTGGTCGGTAATTCGGTAAATTTTAGTAATGTAAGTATTAAATAATTTTTGATGAGTTAGATAGATAGAGAATACATAAGTCATGTTCCTTATATGCAAGTTGTTAAGAGTCTTATGTATGTCATAGTATACACAAGATCAAATATAGTGGTGTCAAATGGGTCGGCCCGGCCCGACCCTTTTTTTAGCACAAGCGTGCCTTCGTGGTGGGCCAGTCACGATTTAAAAAAGTCGGGCCCGGCTTGGCCGTACGGTTCGGACCTCGTGGGACCGCGGGTCGGGTCCAATCAGACCCGACCCGTGGTCTTTTTTGCGGGATGGACGATCCCGGGGTCGGGCTTGGGGGACACCCGACACGGGACGAACCCGTGCCGGTGTGCCATGGCATGGGCCGAACCATGCCGGGTCAAGCACGACACAGCACGACTCGTGCCTAACCCGGGCATGACCGAACCGTATACAAGCACATAATATTTCAATGTATCTCTCATAATTAGGATAGGTATCATTGGGAAACTATAAAACATATCTCAATGTATCTCTTAGGTACTTCTCAATTATCCTTATGGCTTAGTTACTGAAAGTCTATTCTTATTAAGTACAAATAATATATGGTTGTTTATCAAAATTTGAGAATCATTATCTTATGTTATATGATAACCTTTTGACACAAAGGTGTATCATGGTAGTCTAAGCTACATAAGTTTATGATTCTATCTAACATTGATGCAAAATTTATTTATTTTTTTGATAAGTAATAACATTAATAAGAAAAATTCTATACAGTCTATAGATCTATACTATTACATTCAGGTTTGAATATAATATAAATTTTTGTTTTGATCTTCTGAAGTATTGCATTTGAAATTTGAGACTTTCCTTCAAACCATCTTTTTTTTTTTCCTCCATATGTAGTATAAGATTGCATCAAATATAGCTTTCCAAACTCTATTTAGTGGTGTGTTGGCTGCATAATGTATCTTTAAAATTCTGAGTCCTGTAGGAATTGACTTTATCTGCTTTGAAATTCTGGTCTAGCTTCTCAAGCTATTCCAGATCCCTTTAGAAAATTCATATTTGAATGATTGAAATATTATGTGCTTGTATATAATTTACAATCCATATTTTTTGGTGTTGCAAACATGTCTTTTTTTTGAATTTTCTCTACTTAGTTATCCATAAAAAGAAAAATGCTTGGGGATGTGATATGGGAACCAAATGCATAAGGTCCATTTCTTTTCCTTTTTTTTTATTATTTCTAGCCAAGAACTTATAAGCATTAGATACAATTCTACCATCTCCAGCTCAATTAGAGATTACTTCTTTGGCTTTATAAATATTTTCAATTTTATCCACCAAAGTGTCCCTAATAGATAATAAGAATTTATAAAAAGGAGGATCCTCTTTAGCTATTTGTACATCCCAAATATTTTGGGAGTTTAAATAGAAGTGATGGACCTATTTGATCCAGAAAGAATCCTCGTTGTTAATTCTCCAAAAAGTTTTAATAAAAAAAGATTTATTCCAAAAGGTTAAATTTAGAATACCCAACTCACTGTTAGAGATGGGATTGCATACATTGGCCAAAGAAACTTTTGGTTAGAATCTCCCAATTTTAGGCCCACCCCATAAAAATCTTATGAAAGCGGATTCAATTACATTTATAATGGATGAAGGCAAAAAGAAGACTGAGAACTAGTATCCTTCGATGTATTGGATTGCTGTGAATAAGAGTTCAAGCCTTTCTACAATGGAAAAAATTTTGCTAGCCCATAGGTGAATGGTAAAATTTATTTTCTTCAATAATATTGTAAATTGAGAAGTGAGCAGCATGAAGGCTGATAATGGCACACCTAAAAACACAAAGCGAATAGAGCTCTCTCCGCGAAACTAGTGCATGTTAATTGTTTTTCTTTGAGCTTAGTAGTAACTTTTCCAATAAGATGTTCGATTTGGAGGGGTTAATATTTAAGCTTTAAGTCTCCATGAATTCCTTTAACATATTCATGATAATTTCCACATAAGGAGAATCCCCTTTAGATAATATAATAAGGTCGTCAACATACATAGATGGAAGATTTTAAGAGTGTACATCCTGGATGATAGGAGAAATGCTCTGATTCTATTGCATAGGATAGCTGCCTAGATAGATATTCCATACATAGTGAAAATAGATAGAAAGATAGGTGGTCTTTTTGTCTCAACCCTCTTTTACCCTTAAACAACTATGTAGTTGGTCATTAATAGCAATTGAGAAAAAAGTTGTGGGGACGCATTCATGAAATATATTAATGAATTTCCGAGAAAAATTTAGAGCCTTCAAGACTTCATTAAAATATCCCCAATCAACCATGTCAAAGGCTTTTTGGAGATCGATTTTAAGAAAGCAACTTGAGGATATTCTTTTCCTTGCATATTATTAAGCTTTTGTCAAGAGGAAGTTGTCTGAAATAAGGCACCCCTTTATATAAGTAACTTGGGCAAGACCTACAATAATTTTTATTATATATTTCAACCGAGAGGTGATTAGTTTAGAGATCAGTTTAATGTTACACCAAGTAATTGGCCTATAGTTCTTCATAGTGGAGGCGTAAAAAGATTTTGGCACAAGTGTTATGTAGGCATGATTTATTTGTTTTAACATCCTTTCGTAATGGAAGAAACTCTAGACATCCTTAATAATGTATTTTTTAATAATACTCCATGAGCCCTTGAAGAATTCTATAGTGTAATCATCTAGTTCGGGTGATTTAGCACCTCCCATATTGAATAGAGTAGTTTTTATCTTTTCGATGATAAAATTTAGAGATAATGAGGCATGGTCTTTCTTATTAAGTATTCTTCCCTTAGCTATGTGTTCTTTCCAAATTCTAGATCTATATTTGGGAACCCCCAGTAGATCTTTGTATTATTTAACAAAGGTTTCAGCAACCTCATCTTGCTAGGTGGTGAAGCTATTATCATCCTTTGTTACCATTATTATTTTGCTCCTTTGTAGTTTCACATTTGTCAATGAATGGAAGAATTTTGTGCACCCATTCCCTTGCTTAAGATACCTTATCTTATTTGTCGAAGGAAAGATAATTCGTGTTATTGTAATTTTTTCAATTTAACTCTAAGGTTTATTTTCTTATCTTTAAGTGCTTGGGAAGGAGTTTGGAATATTTCTTTCTAGAGCTCAACAAGAGAATTCCTAGCAATAGAGACTCTAGCACTAATATGATCAAAATGTTTTTTCATTTAGTTTCTTAAATGGACCTGTAAGAAGTTTTAGTTTTGCAACTAGTTGAAACATTAATGACCTATTAATATTTTTATTCCATACTTTAGTCAATGTTGGGAGGAACTTCGTATGCATCAACCATATGTTATAGAATTTGAATGACACTCTTCTTTCATGATTATTTATGCCAGTAGTCATGAACAATAGAAAATGATTTGAAAATATACAAGGTGGCATATATTATACATGACTATCTAGACTTAGGCTTGCCCATTTATGATTTGTCATTACTTTGTCTAGCTTACTAGCTGTGCACCCATTTTTCCATGTAAAAAAATAGCCTAATGAAGGTAGATCCCTCTAGGCTAAGAGAGTAGAACAACATTCCACAAAATTATGACATTCATAATTTGTGATAGTCTTTTTCTACACCTTATTGAGGCTAGCCAGTAGGGAGTTGAAATTACCCATGACTACCCAATGTGAAGATTCAGAAGAGCCCTCTGTGATTAGGTTCTTCCATAAGAGATGTCTACTAACTATGGAGTGTAGCCCATATACCATAGATAGTCTAAAATTGACTCTTCTTTCTTTATCGAATGCCTTCAAGTATATATGTTGTGTAGTGATAGATAAAGTGATCATTTCAGTAGTAGCCTTATTCCACAACACCATAATTCTTCCATTATGGTGAGTAGAGAAATTCTTTAGAGAGTCAAACTCAATGAACTTCATTTTCATTAGCCAAGATAGCTTTTTTTGAACTGAGTTTTGCCTTGATGATGACATAAACATCTATTTGGCAGGCTTTAAGTAACCCGAGCACTTTATTTTTTTTTAATGAGGCAGTTAAAACCCCTTATATTCCAACTCACAATCTTTTTTATCCGATCGGATAAATTATTATGCAGTTCTATGGTTGCTCAGCAAGAAAATCACAATGTACTTTGGCCATTGTACCACTTAGCCATATAAATTTGTCAAAAGCCTTCTGCCAGGAGGCCCCCCATCAAGCATCGGGACATACCTAGTTCCCCCAAACAGACTCAACTTACACCCTAGGACTTTTACATACAAATGGGTTACATACATGACAGCCCATTTTTGGCTCATTTACCTTATGAATTTACACATATTTTTACACATATTTTTACACATATTTTTACATCCATTCCCATGTGCTCTCTCTACAAGCCTCTGATTACAAAAAATCTCACAATACCCCATATAAGACCAGTTATATTTTGACCGAGTGTGTTCTCTTGGGAGCTCGACGAGGGAACATGGCTTACAAACATTTAACTCTCTTTTGATATATGCTACTCCCACAGAGTGATATTTATAGTCATAGATAGGCCTCATTGTCTGGGGGCCTTCCATCTTGGGTAAGAGCCTACTGAAGGCTTCATTATAAGCATTACGATTAGTTGAAGAGAGTTGAGGACCATAAGGCCTATACTATATTATGCTTTGTTTTCAGACTAGTTGATATATCACTTGAGTTGCACCATGAGGTCTCGCATCAAGCAATTGAGACACCCCGATTTCCCAAGCTTACATTCCAAATTCATTACATATTTTTTCCATAATAATTTTAGAACAAGCATCCAGGGGTTGCACATATACACAACTCTCTTCTTTACAAGAAATGTTTTACATAATTGAATTTTAACAAGCTTGATGTGGGACCTCGATAGTTTATATTCATCCTTTGCATCATACTCTACTCTCTCTAGAAGATGAGAGTAGCAGGTCTATAGTCCAAGGAACCACATGTTTAACTTAAGTGAACATTTCTAGTAAGTATAGTCAATTCAATATATGTCCATATGCCATAAGATTGGAAATATTACAATTTACATGCCAATTGTCTTGCAATATCTCATATTCTGTGGAAAAAATTACCGGATACTGACAAAATAGGCCATTACATTTCAGTGGACATGTCATCATCCATAACCACACACATGCATCCATCCATAACATACCCATTCTCAGGGGTGTCATTACCACTCACAAAACACCTTTTAAATAAAGTGTTAGTGTTCCATAATCGGCTCCCTATATGTCACCCTCCAAAACTCCAAATAGAGAACCATCACACTAGAACCAAATAAAAATAATAGAAAAAATACCTATGAACCACAAACTTTAAGGAGTCGAGATCTCCTATTAATCTTCTATGCTAACCCATATGAGGCAGTTTCCCTTTGTGTACTATCTTTCACATTGATTTTGTTTCTAAGATTTAAAGAGGGGCCATCTTTAATAGCCAAATGGTCCTTTCTTTTTTTTCTTGCTTTTACTAAGGTAATGTCATCCTCCTCCTCCTCCTCTTGTGGGTCATTGGTCTTTCCCTCCAAGTAGTTGAGGTTTTCTTCTAGGCCTTTTATATCCATTACGACTTCAATAACATCTCCATCCATTGGGGTTTTTTTGGGTCCCATAGGGGTACCAATTTTTTCCTCTTCAATTTTTTGATTAGTAATTGTACTAGGAGGTTGAAATCTTTCATCTTTTTTTGCCGCCTCATCTTTATTTTTTTTTCGATAATTATTAACCACATGCCCAAACATAGAACATAACTTGAAAAAAAGGTGGCAATTGCTCATAAACATAGGCTGCCTTATTTTGGACCAACCCAAAAAATTGAGGGTAATTTCATTTGATAAATTTTCATTATTATCTATCTCTACTAGCACCCTAGCATATGTTATTTTAGAGATATCCGAGGTTAACTAATCCATATGAAGGGGATGGTCAATGCAACTAGCAACTTTGCTTAGCCTAATAGAATTCCAAAGATGAATGGGGAAATTAGGGAACTTCACCCAAACATGTATTTTGACAATATTCTTTACACCATAATGAAACCCCATAGGAAGGGGTTTGATGTAAAGTGGCCTCCCAAATACTAGGTTTGGCCCTGATTTCAACACATCCTCTATATCATCTTAGTTTTTGAATTTGAAAATAATCCAACCACTGGGGTGCTATATAGCATGAGCTTTCTTCCCCCATTATTCTTCCATGAACCTTCAAAGGAGAATTTGTCCAAGGTTTTTTGTAACAAAGTATCTCAAAGGGCAATTCTTCTAATGTTTAGACCCATGGAGTAAGTCTTCTACCTTGAAGTAAGCATTTACATGTAGTTTTTGGGGTAAGAAGGACAATCTAGTGGTGTTAGATAATATCATGTTACCCGAGAATAGATTATTCTATGGTATGTTATTTTTCTAAAAGGTTTTAGGGGTCACATTTATATTTTCAGCTTTATTTTTGGAGTTAATCAAAACATTGCTAATTATAGGAGGTATATCATGTCTTATACTTTCTCTGTTAGAGGTAGTGGGTCTCAAATCTTTAGTCTCGAAATATTTGTTACTTGAGCTTAACAAAGCTTAAGATTCCTCCATTTCATAGTTATTTTCAAATTCATGCGAATTTTTAGCATCAACCAAGGTAGTATTTTGATATTTTTGTATGTTCAAGATATGCAATCATACCTCCATTGCCATTAAAATTATACACGATATGCATATTGTTATCTCCATCAGATAAACCATCATTCGATAAGGGATTAAGATGAAATCAGTTGTTCAAAGACCCATTATTTCCATTCAAAATATCATTAAAGCATCCAAGATTACTAAATTTACCATTAATTCTAGTCGACGTACCCATTTCATGATGGGTTTTAGGTAGAAGAACATTCGGTTCAATAGAAGCCTTATCGAAGAAGACTTTTTGGCTATCTCCATCTTCAATAATGTAATCTGCCAGATCAGAATCATCCTCAACGTATATTATCAGTCGCCTTCTTTGATTTTGCTTTGGGAATTCATCAGGGAGCTTATGGACTCCTAAGATGAGCGTAGGAATATCAAAAGAGCTTTCGGCGAAGGCTATGGTTGTTTGTGTTAAGATTTTCTAGGGTATAGCAGCCTGTCCCATATTATTCATCTCTTTTATTAAAAAATGGTGCTTGAAATTGTTTCTAAGTTCCAAAGAAACAAAATCCACACCATAACTTGCACAAACCAAGCCTACCTAGGCTGGATTTCAATAAAACTTGAAGAATTTAGGATTTTTGAGTATGGGTTTTAAGGAAGAGAGAGGTGAAAGTCGGGGGGCGCTAGGGCAAGTAGTAAGAATCCTATGGGATTACTCCCTAGATCATATTATTGATGCAAAATTTATTATTACTATTAATGACTCCAAAGAAATCAAGTGAATAACAATATTTCTTGTGGACTTGGATGTGCATCAAGATATCTTTACAAATATTAGATATCACTATATTTTATATCTTCTTGAATAAAAGCTTATTGTAAATAGTAAGAGAAAGTTTACATAAGAAAATTTTGCTAATATCTTCGTCAAAATTCTATACAAAAGTTAAGTTTGTTTTGTTCCAATATTAGAGGGAAAGATTTTTTAGGTCTACCCTGTATGATCGACTGATTAATTAGCTTATGGTTTGGTTTCATTAAAAATTAAAAGCAAAAAAAATACAAAAAAAAATATGTTTTATGTATTTTTGCATCCAATCACTATGTTTTTTTTTGTTTCTATGCATGATGCTCATGGAACATTTTAGGAAAAGAGAATAATGGAAAATTGCATAGAGCATATTTCTATCACTGGATTATGTTGCTGGAAAGCAAAAAAATGAAAGATTGATTGAATAAAAAAAAACTAAAGCAATTCATAAAAGCAACATGAGGCTCTCTCTCTCCCCCCTAAACAAAAAGTGAGATATGATATTAACTTCTTTTGCTCACCCCCCCCTCTCTAAAAAAATCTTAAAAAATACATAAAGGGTGCTATCTCTCTCTCTCTCTAAAAAATTATATGCATAAGCACAAAGGGTGCTCTCTCTCTCTCTCTCTAAAAAATTATATGCATAAGCACAGAGGGTTCTCTCTCTCTCCATAAAAAATTCTTAGCAGAACCACAAAGGATGCACTCTCTCTCTCTCTCTCTCAAAAGGGCTCTCTTAAGAGAAGACTAAAGATTGAAGCTAATTTTTGACATGGTTTTTTTTTTCATCTCACGTGATATAAACAAAAATAATATTTGTATTATTCTGTGCTATAGATTAATAGTTTGTTTGGATCGTGTATTCATGAAAATTTTTTCAATTTTAGTGCATGTTATTTTTTACGTGAATGATTGTGTGTTTAGTGTCTTCTATAGGTATGTGGTAGAAATTATAATAGTATGTTTGTTGAAGTGTAGCATTATTGTGATTTTTTTATTTATATGATTATGCATTTTTAGTAAGTGTTGCTTTATGTAATTGCTTTTTTTTAATTAAATTTATAATAGTTTGTCACATTTTGGTTACTTTTTTTCATTAAAAATTATTATTTTAAATTAATAAAAATGATTAATAACTATCATCCAAAGTGGAAGAACATCAAACACAACAAAATTTTGCAATCTAATCTTGGGACTTGGTAAAATTAAGAGATATATATTCATTAATTTTGGTTAGAATCTTATCACTGATTAAAAAAAATAAGATATGGTTAATATTACTAGTATAATTGACAATACATGTTGGGCTGAGCCTATTGTGACTTTATGATGATGTTTAATTTTTATGATTATGAAATATCTCAGAAAGTTATTGGGAAATGGTCATTGATCCAATATAGTCTCACAAATATATGAGTTAGATAAATAGTAAAGTGAAATATAATTTAGATATCGATCTCACATATATTATGTAGATAGTTTGATCAATCAACAATGGGTCAAATACTAATCTAGATGGAAGGATAAAACTAGATTTCTGGTAAGACTTAGATTATATGGTTCGTCCATTTTATTATGCATAATGGTCTATCTAAATTGTATAGTTGTTATTGTATTTAGTTATAGAATAAAGTTGAATTATTATAAAAATGCTCTAGTATCATATTATTGGGCTTTCCTCAATGATGAACCTCTCATAATTATCTTAATAGTATTTTACTATCAAAATAATAAATTATTTTTACTCAAGGATCATTTACAAACCTACACCTTTTAAGAGACTCGTCAATTACCCTTAATAGTTACTTTATATTAAAAGTATTTTTCTCTAATTTCATACGTCATAAAGACAAAAACTGATATGATACTAAAAGTAATTATATATTTTGACTTTGTAAGTATCATCCTCATGATAATTAATATATATTTTTTCTTAAATCTCACTAGGAGTCATATGATATATTGTAACTTATATGACTATCACCACCTTATGAATCAACTCAACTCATGTATTCTCATAGCTTAACTACCATCATCTATCATGATAACAAGTGACTCTCCTTATAAAAGTGAAACCTTTAAGAACATAATTTATAAAACTCCTACATCAATTAAGTCTCAGTTTGTCTAAGATATGCATAATAAATTGGCATATAAAGAATTTGAGATTTTAGCTTCATAAGTATTCAGTATTCAAACTACTGAATAATTTTATGTATCTTGATAGCTAATTATGATGTGTAGAGATGAAAATAGAGATATTATGTGTTAATTTTATGATTTTGGTATTTTTGAAAGTTTTGATAGCTAGTTATAAAATTAATAGGCTTTTGGAGGTGTTAAGCAGAAGGAACAATGAATATCAAGTTTTGCATAATTTTGGTATCTATTATTGGCTAAAACACAACCTATTTGGTTGGGATAATTCTTGTATTTCTCGACCCTGCCAACTTGTTAGAACAATTCTTCTATTGTATGATATATTTTTAGTGGCTATGATATTATCATTGACTCAAAGCCATACTTATCTCAGAAAATTTAAATGGCTCCAATATTAATTCTATATCATAACAATTTAGTATCCTATATAGTGTTCAAATTATTGCTCATTCTTGTATATTTTGGTGGTTGATAATAATGTTTAGACATGGAAATGGAGCTAATATATATTAATTCCATGATTTATGGTAGTTAGAAAAGTTTTGATGAATAGTCATGAAATTAATGAGTTTTGAAAGTGTTTGGATGAAAGGGTAGATTGGTGAGTACACATAGTTTCAGTATCAATTCTTGAATGAAACTCTACCTAATTAGTTGGAACAATTCTTGTACAATATGACCTAACTAACTCATTAGCACAATCTTTTCATTCTGAAACACATTATCAATAATTATGATATTATCATAAAGTCATAACCATGCTTAACTTAGAAAATTTAACTAGTTATGACATTAAGTTTTCATCATAATAAGAAAGTATCCAACTATTATTCAAGGTCATGACCAATTTCATAGTACCATAACTTTATTTTTATAGGGCTTGGTAGTCTCTTGTCATAGTTTTTGTCTTTTTATAATGTTATAACTTTTAAGCTACACAAGAATATAAAGCCACAACTAATCATGCCAAAAATATAGCAATAATTCAAAGTTACAACTTTTGTGATATTAAATATTAAAGAAAATATTACTTAAGTATGGTCATTTCAAAGACTGTGATATTTGTCTTCAAAAGAAGTTATAGATGTGACTTGTCCACTAGGTACCAATGCTATAGCATCTTTAAAATGTCATGGCAACATGTTATATGAAATAAGAAAAGGTTAGCATTATGGCAACTCATAGCACTATGAATATATAAAAGATATGAATGATTATTTTTGCACATGTCATTTCATAAAACACCTTCTTAGAGCCATGACTATTTCTCTACTATATGGCCATTTCATTGGCCTTATTTGGACTACAAATAGATAAAGACATGAAGCCAAGGCTATTTCATAATACCATGACTTTGTATTATAGAAAGATCAAGATGCAAAACAAAATCACCGACATTTTCTAAAGTTGAGACCTCGAACTGAAGAGATAAAGGCCAAACTTATAATTTTTTTCTGAAAACTACTACTTCCTACTTAGAGTAATGCAAGGCTACATAAGTATAAAAGTGGAAGATATAGAATTTTTGAGAATCTATCATTTCTTTTATTTCTCCCTCACTCAACAAGCAAAGTCATGGCACCCATCAACCCAAGGGGTAAATTTTGTACTCATTTGGGGTTCCAAAAACTAAGGAAAAAATGCATAAGTTATGCTAATCCATTGAGTTGGAGGTATAACTCTCAAACCCCTCTAGTCTAGGGATAGATTCAGAAACTTGTATCAAATTAGCATGAGTTTATGGTTTATATAATTTGAATTATGAGATGTAATTGATTTTATTTATGAATGCATGAATAATTTGATTTATCTTATTTATAAATAGTAATGGATAATAATTAAATAGAAATGAAATTAAAATTTTAGCAGGTTTGTGTGAGATTATCATAGTGAATAGTGGTAGGTAAATCACAATGCTCACTCATGTAGATAATAGGAAGGAAATAATGACATTTTTAATTATGCTACATAAGATAAACCTATATGCGGAACACTTAACTTTGAATATATTAATCATTAATAAATGTATCAAATGGGTTGAGTGGCCTGGGCATGGCTCGCAGCCCAACCTAGTTCAGCCATGCATGGCATAGTCCATAACCATGCCTCATGTTTGGCTGGGCTTCCCCATGGTATGGTTCATATCCTAGAGCTTTGTATAAAAATTGATGATGGCTTCTCCATCATGAAAGAAGTCATGCAGCACACCATGTCCATGTCCCAACATTGTGGCCCTTTATGAAAGACAAGATGACAAATACATGAAATCTTGATAATTTTATAGTATTGCACCTTTGTATTACAAGGACATTTGACCCGAGTCATTGTCATTACTAGTGCCACAACTTTGTACTATAGATACAATAGAAAGATCCATGCTATTGCTATGGCCATTTTAAGTATTGCCACCATTTGATACAACACACAGACAAAATCTAAAATTTTGGTCATTCTTAGTGCCATGACTTTGTGTGATAAAGACAAAAGGTACAACTCATAGACACTTCAAAGTGCCGTGACTTTGTGTTACAAAAAGATTAGGAGGTATTCAAAAGTAACAACTATTTCATAGAGTCATAACCTCGAGCTCAAGAGACTAAAGCCAAAGTCATGTTATTTTTCCGAAGCCATGATTTTATACTTAGATAAATGTCAAAATTATAGAATATAAAAGAAGAAAAATTCAGAGAAAAAGAGGAAAAATCTAATTATTCTACTTCACTCTACAAGACCAAAAGTAAAGAACAAAAATAATCATAAAAGGGATTTTCACACTTCTTAGGAGATCCACAAATAAGCAAGGTATGAAAGATATAAGTTAAACCCTAAAGATAGGATGAAAAAAACTCAACCCCCCCCCCCCCCAGGGTGGATTCAAAAAAACAATCAAAATAGCATAATATTATGGTTTGTATCATATGTTTTCATGAGGGCTATCATTGGAAATTTAAGATTCACGAGACTTCTTCTCTTATACTTCATTAATTTTCTCTCCAAGGTCTAATATCAGGCTAAATTGAGATCTAAGGTTTCTATAGTTAAGATTTATGTGATGTATTAATAATTTTATGAATAATATATATGTTTGATTTATGTTGTGGAATGAAAATTGATACAAATTATGATTAAATAAAATTTGAATGTGAGATTTGACTATTGGTAGGTTTATTTGTGTTATCATAGTAAATGATGATAAATAAATCACACGACTCACTCATGCATATAGTAGGAAAAAGGTAATAACTCTTCTGACTATATTGCATGAAATAAGCTTATATGTATAATCCATAATAAAATTATGTTAATCATTATGAGTATGGTACTCATGAAGCTAAAAGCATGAATTATTTAATCCATTATATATTTTTTAGAAAAATTGGTTCTCGATTATTGTGGATGTTTTATAAAGTATTCTTTTAAGAATTTTATTTTTAGTGTGAGAGTCATATCATCACTATGGAAGGTAATAATAGGTAATTTATAGGACATATAGAAGTAGTTGTGACTCACAAGGTGGTGATAACCATTTGAGTTACTTTTACTCATATGGTTCCCACCAATGTGATTTGAGGGAAACATATATTAATTGTGTGAGTATGGTGCTTTCGAAGTCAAAAGTGCAAATACTTATAAACCACATTAGTTCTTGGTTTTTTTGATACATGAGGTTGGAGAAAAAAAATATACATACAAATCATCCAACAAGGATAATTGATGAGTTTCTTAAAAAGTATAAACTTATGTATAACTTTCAAGCAAGATGATTTGTCATCTTTAAGATAAAGTACCAATGTAACAACTATAAGTGGATTATCAATCATAAAATAGTCATTTTATAATAATCTAACTTTTGTTCTATATAAAAATCTAATATAAATTGAATTATTTGAATATACATCATATGGATCAAGTGAACAAATCCTAAAATATAAAAGTCATACAAAGATCCCAAAACACCTCATTTACTAAAATTGTGTTATCTCACTATTGGATGATAAAACTACTGATATAATCTTTATAGGATCGATATCTAGATAAAAGTCATCTTTATTACTTGTTGGAGACGTATACTCTTACCTATAAGCTTTTGGAATTCTTTCAAATTAATAAAATTTAGTAGCATAATAAAATTATAATAGTCACCAACTATCATGATGATACATGAATCTCATACTAAAGGCAATATCCTTAGAAAAATATTATATAAAATATTCACATAAATTAAGAGTCAGCTCTTATAAGTCATGCATAATAGATTGATTTATAAAAGTATTCATACTTTTAGCTTCATAAGTATCATACTTACATGATTAATATACTTTAACATTATGTTTTTACTTATAGGTTTATCTCATACGTCATGATCAGAATGCAAGGGGGGAGGGCGTGGGCGAGGGGGGAGGGCGTGGGCGAGGGGGTAGGGCGTGGGGGAGGGCGAGGGGCAAGGGCGAGGGGGTAGGGCGTGGGCGAGGGCGAGGGGGGAGGGCGTGGGCGAGGGCGAGGGCTAGGGGGGAGGGCGTGGGCGAGGGGGGAGGGCGTGGGCAAGGGGGTAGGGCGTGGGCGAGGGCAAGGGGGGAGGGCGAGGGGCAAGGGCGAGGGGCGAGGGCGTGGGCGAGGGCAAGGGGGGAGGGCGTGGGCGATGGCGAGGGCTGGGGGGGAGGGCGTGGGCGAGGGGGTAGGGCGTGGGCGAGGGCAAGGGGGGAGGGCGAGGGGCAAGGGCGAGGGGGGAGGGCGTGGGCGAGGGCAAGGGGGGAGGGCGTGGGCGAGGGCAAGGGGGGAGGGCGTGGGTGAGGGCGATGGGCGAGGGCGAGGGGCCGATTGCGTGGGCGAGGGCGTGGGCGAGGGTAGTTTAAGACTTACGAATTTGGGTATACTTATTATAATTTATTTTTAGTTTTATGATATTTTTAAAAATATCAAAATTTTAGTTTCTAAATCTTAAATATTTATGGGAAAACACCCCAAATATAATTCTCCCTTAATTATAAGTTATGTTTT